>PVJX010011516.1:0-53309 GCA_004027295.1 Dolichotis patagonum | reverse complement strand
GTCATATAAAACCGCAATACAAGGTGATCTACAACGGTTACCATGGTGTCTCAGCAGTACATAACAACATTAATAAAAACAAAGCATTAGAGACATTAAAGACTTCAAAAGCAAGTAATAATCAAACCAGAGTGGGTATCTTAGTGAATCTTGTCATCTTCATTATAGTTGCCTATACTCTTAGACTTGATACTAACAATCATAACAGATTCGAATAAAAGCAGTCAATACAAAACAGCAATCTAACAAACCAGATTCAAATAAGATCAGTCATAATAAGACAGTGTAAGTTATACAGGGCTTCAGATTAAGTTAATAGGAAATTAAGGATGATTACCATAATATATCCTGTTATTTTTGGGATAGTTGACCATTCCCTCAAATCTAGTGCAAGTAGACATAACTGGAACAGAATATAATCCATCTAAACAGAATGGTGAGAATAATGTAGATTTTAAATCCTGTTACACTATTAACAATATCCTCTGCCTTCCTTTTTTAGACAGTTCCTCCCCTTTCACTCCCACAGGGTGCACTGCACATTTTGGGTCCCACTAGCTCCCTCAGTTTTAAGATTGGGGGGAGCAACCTGCTGTTTACCCTAACTGGTTCTGAACCTTCTGACTCCTAGGCTTGATCTCAAGTTGTATTCCTTTACCTATAAAAGCCTCAAGGTTTTCCTTTGTTATAGCTGAGTAGTTCTCTACTGCACATAAGTATCCTGTCTTTTCAACCTATCTGCAGGTGCTGGTCGAGTTGCCCTTATCTCTCTAGTTCCCTGTCACATAGAACATTGTTTTCTCATATTTGATTTTCTGCCCATAAACCCTCTTTTAATTATGTTTCCAATACAGAGCATCTTGGTGGATCCTATCTCCTGATCTACTCTGCCTGTGTTTCTTTTTATTAGTATATAAGGCCATCTATGTTAGAGATTATTGCCAACCTTCTCTGCATCATTTCTGCAATGCTGTTTTTCTGTCATTGGTTGTCTACATTCCTCTTTCATTCCACTGTCTGCCCCATTCATTGAGGCCTCTCTGCCACTGTTCCTGAGATGCTAGAATTTTTTTTCTCTCTATAATGTCCCTCAGTATTTTTTGTAGGGTTGGATTGGTGGTCACAAATTCTCCCAGTTCCTCTTTGTCATGGAAGCCTCTTGCTTCTCCATTAATTTCTAGAGAGAGTTTTTTGCAGGATACATCAATCTGGGTTGGAGGTTATTTTCTTTCAGGGCTTGAATTACTTCACTCCAAGCTCTTCTTGATTTGATGGTCTGTGTCGAGAAATCTGCCATGATTTTGATGGGTTTTCCTTTATAGGTGATCTGTTTCTTTTCTCTGACAGCTTTTAATATTCTGTTCTTATATTGAATTTCTGGGACTTTGATTATTATGTGTCTGTCTGTTTTGGTTGTAGGTGGCTGGAGTTCTGTTGTATGCTTCATACATCTGCATATCATTTCCTTTTGTTATGCTTGGGAAGTTTTCCTTAATAATTTCTGTGAATAGCCTTTGCAGTTCCTTTGTTTTGACTCCTGCTTCTTCATTCACATGTTTTATTCTAATGTTATAGATCCTCTTGTCGTCTTCAAGCCTTTGTATTGTTACTGCTTGTTGTTATTTTTAAGAGATCTTTCCTTTCATGATCACACATTGCAAACCTGTCTTCAAGTTTTGATATCTATCTTTAGTTTCTTTCAAGCAGTTTTGCCAGCTTTCAATGGAGTTTTTAGTTTCCTGGTAATCTCTTTGAATTTGCTTCATGTATTCTAGGTTTTCCTTATATTTTTCATTGAATGTTTCTCTCCTTCTTTTGTGTTCCTCCATTCTTCTGTCTGTGTCTTCTTGAGAGGTGCTTAGCATTTCTTTTATTAGTCTACTTATATCTTGCTTAACTTGAATTAATATTTCAGTTTTGAGCTCGTCTACAAGGTCCTGAAGATATGTCTGCTGACGCCGTGTTTGATGTTGCATGTTTGCTGCCCTCAATCTCTTTTGTATTTACCTCTCCTGGATCAATATTCTCAGGGTTGGGGGCTGGGGGCTTTTTCTTATTTTTTTCTCTTGTCATGTTTTTGGTTCCTTCCATACAAGTGTATAGTGGAGTTCCCAGCCCCTTTTCCTGTTACAGCTCCTCTGAAGTGAGTTGGCTAGGGGTTTCTGCCCTCTCCAGGCCACTGTCAGTCACTGAGGTGCAAGCAGGGGCAGTGTATGCTGGCCCCTCTCCTCTGGGCCAGTCAACCTTCGGGGGCTTTCACTGTGTCAGTGCGTGTTGCGTAAGAAACCAGTTTGGGTGACTTATTGAGTTCCGGTCATGGGTGTGACCCAGGCCAAGCAGATCCCACCAGTCTGCTCTGGGAGGGGAGCAACCAACTGAAGTCACTGCTGTTCCCAGTTTGGGCCTGTCCTGCCCGACTCCAACATGTCCAGTTGGTTGCCCTTTTCCTGTGGGAGGGTCTTATTCCAGCACTCACTGTGGGTTAATGTTGGTCCCTCTCTGGCTCCATTCTCCCTTGGGCTCTCCGACCTCCGACTTCAGCACAGCTGTGATGCAATTTCATGGCGGCTCCATGTGAGTCGCACGCGGGGCGGTTCAGCTCCTCTCGCGGGGCCGCTCAGGCCAGTCGCGTCCGGCGTGGGTTTGGATGCTCAGGTCAGACTTGGCCCGAATTCAGGCGGCCCAGTGGCGAGAGCGTCGGGACAGCCGATCTTAGCTTCTCTAATGGTAGCTCCAGGGCTTCATGTTTGAGGAGCTTGTTTCCCTTCAGTTTCTTCCTGGGTTGAGACAATCCATCTCCCTCTGTCTGGATCTCTCCAGAATGTTCTATTGTGGCATCTGAGCTGTCTCTCTCAGAGAGGCTCTGTATCCTGCTGCTTACTGGTCCGCCATCTTTGGCTCCTCCTTCCACAATTTTTAAAAAAAAATCCTACATGAATGATATTTAGAGTTTTTAAAAAAACAAATATAAAGTAGGGTTTTTTTTTATGATGGCAAAGGAATAATTACTGAGTTGCATTTCAGGGCTGGTGGTATGATTCAGTTCTTTAGAAATAGCTCTGTATTTACAAATAGGGCTGGCATGGAAACCCAGTCTTTTGGGTCCTGCAGGTTGGAGCTGCTGTCTGTTTTCAAATATCTTCATTCTAAAATAATGAATTGTAGCAGGAACACTTGGTTTTCTCTGTTACCAAGGCAAAAGCCATGATATTTTTACAGAAATATTTTAAATCTTGGAACTAAGCACAGCTAAGAAAACGATAGTTTTTGGTAATTAGTAGATGAGAGTCCTAGGGAGCTAGTATCAATGATTCATAATTACCAAATAGCACTGTCTTGTAGAATTTTGCTTTCATTTGCCATCTATGAACACAGGCTCACTGACGCTTACCTTAGGGACACATCACAGCTGCCTCTGGCTTACCTGTGTTGCCTGGAAGAATTCAATCCCTTTTCCTTGTAAATCCAAACTCACCTGCTTCATTAAGGCTGTTGATAATATTTTATTCAGCTATCAAAGCATTTATCTTAATGGAATTAAAGAATATAATGATTTCCTGTGTTTCAGTTGCTCCTGAAATTTTCTAGTTTTACAAGTTAATAATTGTTATATCCTTATAGGGCTCATCTCATCATTAGAGATTTTCTTTCTGATGTTATCTGCACCTCCTTGAATCATATAATATCCTGGTGGAATCATTACTAAAAACTGGATTGAGGAATGATAAAGAGTAAAAGTGCTGGTAGTCGTTGGAGTAGTAGACACATTTATAGTATTTTCCATGTGCTCGGCGCTGGTCTTAGTGCTTTATGTAACGTTAAATCACGTAATCCTCTGGTTTGCCATTACTGCCCTCATTTTGCAGATGAAAACCAGACACACAGAAAGTTGAATTCACTGACTCGAGAGTATGAAGATAGGAAGTCTGCTACTAGAATTTGTGCTATTATTCACCATAGTTTCTGTATGGAAACAATCATTATAGCAGAGGCATTCAAATGCAAATATGGGGTTGGGGATTTAGCTCACCCGCATAAGCGCTTGGCTGGAAGTCATGAGTTTTATCCCTGATACCCCCCCCCCAAAGACTAGCTAGAATGTAAATATTCTAGCAACAACACTTATAATTCACCATTTGCAGTTATATCTCTTTGAGCAGTTATTTGCAGTAAACCATAAATTGAAGACACAATTATTTGGTTCAGGTAAGTCTCAAGTATAATACAAAATTTCCATTATTCCAAAGAAGACTAGATGCATAGTAAGAAGATCAGATGCATAGTAAGGATGCCCTATTTTTTTCAGCCATTTATTCCTAAGGTTTATTTTTAGTTCTTTGTTCTCTGTAGAAGTTGGATGTGCATTGCTCATGATGGCAAAGCACTGTGGGATCTAAACTATGACTTTGAAATATGTTGCTGCTTTGCACATGGCAAACACATGGCTCAGTTCATATGTCTATCTGTTGCATATATGTAAATGTGTCTGCATCTGGAGAAAATGTGAGGTTTTATGGGCAAAGGCCAACTAAGCCAAAACATAGCATCCTCTTGCCAAGAGACTAGAAGATACTCGGTTGTATCCATTCCATCCCATAATAAGCCCCCTTCGACACACACTTCCTCACACAGTATAGGGAGCCCTTCCCTGTCCTCATCTCAGTCCGGGAAGTTTATATTTGTAACCCATGGAAATGTTATTGGAATTCCAATAAGTTGATTCCAATTTACCACCTCAGTGCAACCTATGGCAAGAATAAAGACACTAAGACATATTTATAGTTATGGGGAGCCAAGGAGTCCTGAGTCCAGCCAAGGTGGTGGTTCACTGGAACAAAGACCTTGACCTGGGTCTCAACCCAGATTTTATTAACTCCTAAAGAAGGAAGTGACTGTGAGAGTGGTGGGAAGTATGTGAGAGCTATGAGCTGGGCTAGATAGGTAACCCGAGGTCAACTCTGCAGTATGCAGAGGGAAGGATATGCATAAAGGGTAATCTAGATAATGCAATTGAGGTAGCATCTGATGTTTTGGGGCCAGTGCTTCAGTTCTGACGTGTGGACTTTTCTGTCCTGGCTAGTCAGAGTCTCTTATCTCAAGGCTCCATCCTGGTGCACAGCGTGAAGCCATGGCTCTTCATCCTGTCCAGCTCAACCGTATTTTCTTGGAGTCATTGGTGGGGAAACAGTGACTGTCACCTAACTTGAAAGATTATGCATCAGCACCTCAGCTAGCCCTGTTTACATTGCTTAAAGCCAATTGCAGGAAAAAAGAAATGGCCTAGCCAGCTCTATACATATCAGTATATGGAGATATGGCCAGGTTTAGCCAAAATGGAGATAATTTTCTTTGCCCAAGAAGAGTCGTCCAGATAGTCCCCCACAGTTCCCCCTTCTTTGTTTTGAAAAAGCTAGAGCAGGGTCAGCTGTGGCTGCACAACCCTGGGTTGTGAATCCTCTGTCACACACTTTAATGAGAAGAATTACAAACAAGAGAGTGAGCACACTAATTCCAATATAAAACCAAAAGTGAGCCTTGAGATATGCAAATATATTCAATTTTTCTACAGTATTAGTAAACTTATCCTAGTCCTTAATTTGGGTATTCTTGTATTCAGGGGTTGTGAGGAGAACAATGAGAATCAGGACATGGAGTTTATAATACTATTTTTATGATGGTCACTCAGAGTTGACACAAGAAAATGCAGGAAATCTATCCACAACACTAAAGACAGAATATTTAGCCAAGGGCCCGAATCGCACAGCAGTGTCCCACATGAGTCCAGATGAAGACCCAGAGCTCGTGACAATGCCTCCCACAAGTCCAACTGGAGATCTAGAGCCCACAAGAAGGACTCACACCAGTGTCTTTTATGGATCCATGCTGCGAAGGCCCAAAGGTCAGCAGTGGAAGTTAGGAAGTCTATGCCACGGTGAAGGAGCTGTGCTGATAGGCTGAGGGTTCTACGCTGGAGCCGAGAACCCTCAAAACAAGGGTTTTGAGAACGCTCAAAACAAAGGCCAGGGCTGTCCTGAAAAAAACCACAGCCATCGTCAGTGACACGGATGCCCCGAGCTCCTCCGACCATAAGCACAGTCGAGTACATGCCAGGCAGCCAGTGTGATGAGTTCATCCTGGAGATTAAGTGGCACATGTCTTCCCCTCTGGAGCCAGGAAGCAATGCTCGATATGAGGACCAGAGCTTCTCCAGGAGAACCAGTGGCTCAAACAGCAACATGAAACCGCGGCCACCCCAGGGCAAGAAGCAAGAAGCAACAGTGTTTCCTGAGATCTGTGCCATGTTGGAACTTAGGGTGCTGAGCAACCCAGCAAACAGCCTGCCATCCTGGTAAGTGGCTGTGGTCTGGCAAGCCGTGGCCATCCCAGGGCAAGAAGCAAGAAGCAACAGCATTTCCTGAGATCCATGCCATGTTGGAACTTAGAGCGCTGAGCAAACCAGCAACCGGGGCGTGGGCTTAGAATCAAACATACCATCCCCCCGCCTCGTTAGCAAGTGGGATCCAGGGATTTGGCATCTCTTGGAAGCTTGAAGGTATGTAATGCAGCAAGTGGGGGGAATTTCCTTCAACTATCTCTTTGAAGGCAGATATTTTTTATCACTGTTTTGCTTTGTCCTGATTAATCATGTTGCTCTATTCAATATTCCGTTTTGATAAGTTCTATAATATTGTGTATTTCTTTTGATTTTGCTATACCTGATTGAAAGAACAACTATTGTGAAGATAACGAGATATACAGTGGTGCCTATTACTGTTGCCCGGGTGACCTGCTGTGATGTTCTGTACCAATTTCACTACACTATCTCAGTTGGCTTTACTCCATCCTGTTTTATTGTATATTACTACCTCCAAGTTAATAAAAAATTAAATAAAAAAATAGAACATGAGAAAACAAGTTAACAAAATATCTCCAAAAACTCCCAACTCCACCAAAGGGGATCCATGTGACATGGATGAGGAGAAACTCAAAAACAAAACAACAGAATTATATAAGGTGATTAAAAAGTAAATAACAACAACAAAACAGATCATAAGATACTGAGCAAGCAGAAACATGATATAACTAAACAGATAATGTACTTAAAAAGCAAAAGGAGGGAAAGAAAGTGCTCTAAAGGATATAACTGCATGTATGTTTAAGTGTGTATGGTTGATAACCGTATTACTAAGTTTTTTTAGATTGTTGAACAGAACTGTTTGCAGCCTCACTGAATGTCCACTTTGTATGCCTTAATTTTGTAACATGAACAGCTATTTCTAAGAAGACAATATGTAATTTATCAACTAGTGATTTCTTACTGTTTTTTTGAAATTCTGTATTATTTCTACCCTTTTTTCTGTTTTGCTTTTTTTCCTCTTTAAATAAAATTTAAAAAAATTTAAAAAAAAAAACAGCAACAGGTAGGAAAACCCACAGTGCCTCAATGCCTCAGTGCCTTCCTTCTCCTTCGCCACATCTTTATGCTGGCAACTTTCCTCAGGTGAAACATCTACGCTCAGCACCATGGTGATTTAATTCTGCTGGCGTTAAGTTGATCGTCAGTTTTAAATCTATAACAGGTATCAAATATAGCTATCTTTTGTGATACAGATAACACTTTTTCTCTGAAGAATATCTATATCCATAGTAATATTTTGATGGATTGCTGTTGTATATGTTTTTTTGATCATTCTTTAAGGCTGCAGGGTTTTGTTGTATGTTAATGGGGTGATACAAAAGCAAGTCATATTATAGTGACACTTGAAACCTTGTTGCAAACTTGCAATTTGATCTCCCATCTACAGGATAGAAGTTCCTAGAATGTTCACATGGGTTTGCAACTCTACATCAATTTCTTGCTGAATTTTGCAGCTCTTATCAGCAGTTATTGTCCAGTTGTTTACAAAGTGAGCAGTTTTGCTGAATGAGCTAGTGCCACAGAGCCAATAGCTGCACTGGCCACCAAAAGCACTAAGGAGGTTATTCCTGCTATAATTAATCCAATCATCCTCTTGATTTGATTGCTCAATCTTTTCATTAAGTTCATTAAGTTCATTAATTTCTCTACCAAAAGGGAAGTAGGTGAATGATACCAGTCTGTTAGACTGACCAGAAGCCAAACTCCAGGCATTCTGCCCACGATCAATATTGTGGCATCATTAGAAAGATGTTCAGGCATGATACAGTGGGTTGGATAACATGAGAACATATTTTGTTGCCACTCTATCTTCTCTATCAACAGTACATGAGGATCATTAACATATACGCTTACCTTTATATACTTACGACCTCGTAAAACTACTGTGACTTTTCCTCCATCTGCTGGTTATAGATGCCCAGTCTGCAGCCATCCAGTATGAAAAGGTACGGCTAATTCCCTTAAAGTGTGTTGTATGGGTCCAGTTTTGTCATTGAGGAGTCAGGATACAGGAGGACTGAGGCCTCCACCTGATCATGTAACACTGGACAAAGCCTCTGAGGTCCTGGTACAGTTGGGAGAGCCTGAAAAGGAAATCTCATGGCAGTCTTGATCCTTTCCCAGAAGGGATCCTCTGGGGGACTAATCTACAAAGGAATAATTAAATTTACCTATGGCTCATCCATGATACAGATCCTTGTAAGCCTGCCAAGGGCCCCAATCACCTTCCTCAAAATAAGGGGCATGAGCTTCTGAAATACAGGTACGAGTGCTGTATTTAAAATCTCTTACACGGTTACCATCTGAAGGAATAGAATTTAAAGCTAATATGGTGTATTGTCCTTTAGACAGTTGTACTTTCCAACTCTGATCCACAGCTGACATGCAAGGGCTAGAATCCTGCTGTAGATGGGCTACAATAAAGGTAGATACGCAAAATGAGAGGTACGGTTCAGCTTCGCCTATTCTGTAAATGCATTAAAATTTGTGGGCCCAGTAGAATGGTATATGTAGGGTTATTGCTGTCTGCAGAAAGGAAAATATCTGAGGGCCTGTCCTTCCACATAAGGGGTCTAAGAAAGGGTGGATTAGGTGTATAGGCCCAGCACTCTTCTCCCTCAACTACAGGAATACATACTGTAGCTGCTAGGAGAGCAAGCATTGCAAGGAAAAGATTTTCAAATGATTCAGCCAAACTCTGACTGTTAACTAGGTGGTGAGCCTCACGAACGGTCTGCTGCCAGCCTTCCCAGGATGGTGGGTGATGCATTGTCAGGTTCATTGCTTGAGGTCTTGCTGTAGGGCTTAATGTGTCATGCAGGTGGGTTGGATTCTGGCTGCAGAACAGCTCTGATGGTCAGTATGTCTCTTGATTATCTGTGCAAATACAAACATGTCCTCAGCCCCACTTTAAAAGTGATGCTGGTTAGCTAAATCTTGGAAACAACCAAGATGCCCATCAACCGCAAAGTAGATAAAAAAGATGTGGTATTTTTATACAATGGAGTATTACTCAGCTATGAAGAAGGATGATCTTGAGGCCTTCATAGGTAAATGGAGACAACCTGAGACTATCCTCATTAGTGAAATAAATAAGAATCATACTTATAAATATCACATTGTGTCTCTAGTGTAAAAAGTAATAAGAAGTGTAGGAGTAATAAAACCCAAAATGTGTAATTGCTACTGTAATTGCTACTGTAAAAAAGAGAGGAAAAGAAAGTGCTCTAAAGGATATGATTGCATGTATAAGTGTGTAAGATGAATGACCATATTACTGTTTTTGTTAGGTCAATGGAGCAGAACTATTAACAGTCTTATTGTTTGAATGTGTATTTTGTATGTTTTAACTTTGTAACTTGAACAACTGTTTCTAAGATGACAGTATGTAAATTATCAAGTAATGATTTCTTAGTATTTTTTTGTTCTTTTTTTTTCCTTGGAATTTTGTATTGCTGCTACCCTTTTTTCTATTTTCTTTTCTTTTTAAATAAAATTAAAAGTAATGCTGGACCATTCCAAACACCTGTTTGGAGGTCACGCCAAGCAGGGTTCAGAAAAGTTAAAACATACGTAGCAAAGTTTTGACCCAGCATTTCTCCTTCCTTTTGTTTAGCTAGTTAAGTTTTTAATTTAACATTACTGTGTTCAGTTATCAGTTGATCTTGGGGATTATAGGGGATCCCTGTAACAAGAGAATTAAAGATCTAATAAACAAATCTAATAAGCTGAGAAAATGTTTGATCTTCCTCCCTGTAGCTTTGGTTATTCCCAGTATATTGCCGTCATTTACTTTTATCCTCCTTTGGCTCCTGTGTCCTGGCGTCTTTTCCATGAGCCTCCGTGAGCTCGCTGTGTGCTCCCTGGCAGGCTTGTGCGGATGTGTGTTCCTCTGCCCCGTTGTGATCAGCGTGGTTTCAGGAAGCTCTCGGATTTCATTCTCTGTATTACGGGAAAGCAATTCTTTGGGGATTAAGTAAGTTTCACCTTCCCTTAGGACTGAATCAAGGTTGCTTTAGGTTCATCATCATGTAGATGGCAAGGGGTCTTAACCCTGAAGCAGGAAGAAAAATCCTGGCCCGTTACCAGCTGAAGCAGGTTAGGCGTCCCAGCGCTCACATGGGGGAAATGAGCAGTAACACCTGCTATCAGCAGGAGTCTGTTTCTGGGTTCTGTTTGAAGCCTATTTCAGTAGAAAGGTCTCTATTTTGTTCCCGGTGTAAAAAGTTCTCCAGTTAAGTCTCTAGAGAGTTATTTCATATGTTAATATTCGGTATGTCATCCATTGACTTAAAAGACATTTTCAGCATAAATTTTAAAAAACTCAAAGTAGCACTAATGGTATTTCTATGTATGGAAATAAACTGTTTCATAATATATTAGCTCTTAATTCTAAATATAGAATCAGTCTTTGTATTAGATAATGTCTTTGTAGATCTATTGCAATTTCTTTTTTAGATCAAAGTGAACTATTATAGTTGAACAGTAAGTTACGGAGTTCTGTTTCTTGTTAAGTTTTTTTTTTAATTGATTTGAAGCAAAATAAGTTTTACAAATGAGTTTCATGGTGCCCTAAACTACAGTTATTTTCTTATTCATTAATAAAAACTTGTTTTCAAGTAGGTGGCACTATATAAAAATAATAAGAACAGATAGTAAATATCAGGAATAAGTGCCCTTGGTATTGAGTGGTTTGAGTGTTTAAAGCCATTTGAACAGTAGCAGATCAGGGCTGCAACTGGTGCTCTGTCATTGCAGTCTTCTCTTTGCATCTGGGAAATGGGAAAGGAAGTATATACAGTCGGACTTCAGAATTCTCCTGGGAAGATCCTGGACCATGTATGTGGAGTTTAAGTAGCTAGAAAGTTGACAGTAGGGATTTATGGCAAAAGAGAAATAGAGACAAATTCTCGGGCTCCCTCTCTGTGTTCTTGCCCCTCATTCATTGAGTACTCACCGTGGCTGGGCAGAGGGATACAGCTGTGTGCAGGATGTGATACAGTTCTTGCCCTCAGGAAGCTTATCTTTTAGGAGTGACGGCATAGTACAAATAACTGCCAAGAAGTCTTAAAAATCGCAAAAATAATAAGTGCTCAAAGAGTAGCATATGTGGCTTTGAGGGCATTTGACGGGAGACTGGACCTAGTCTAGAAATGTACCTGGGGGTTGAACACTGAGCCTCATACGTATTAAACATCTGTTGTAAACATAAGCTATACCTACCTGGAGTCCCAAGATGTTCTTGATGAAATAACAGTATCTCTGAAGTTTGAAAAGTAAGTAGTGAGCAGGTAGAATGGCAGTGGAACTGACAGTGCAAAGGCCCAGACCTGTTGTTGAAGAATTTGGTGGATGAGAACAGAATTGAGCCAGAGACGTGGACACTGGTGCGGGAAGGGACGCAGGAAGCAAAGGGATGGAATTCGAGTGCAGTCATTCAGCCTAAAGAGTCAGCGCTCGCTGTGGGAGAACAAGGAGCTCCTCCCCTCTCTGGGGGGCGGCTGTGAGCTTGCTGTCCTGTGGGCTGAGAATCAAACATTTCATGTCGTCCTTTGCCCAGTCCCGTGTCCCCCCACCCCCAGCAAGTGGGAGCCAGTGAACTACACATCTTGTGAAAAGATTGGCTATGTTATTTAGTATGAACTCTCCATATGCAAAGATATGGACAACCATTTGGAAGAAAACAAGAGACAATATGACAGATAGTGAAGATCTCTGGTTGTCTAGCTTTGAAATTTATGCTTTCTTATGTCTTGTTCTGTTTTGTTGTATTTAATTTTACCACCTTTAATATTAAAAAAAAAAAAGCACTTGCAACGCTGGTGGACATCACAGATTGATTGCCTGCTGCCTTTGTTCTCTTGTGACAATAGGCCTGGCAGTCTGGAAATATGCCTCTATCTGGGGAAGCCGGAGGGCTAGGCTGGTATTTCCCACAGGCCTCCATAGATGCTGCTTATCACAGATGGAGATTTGGACAGAGCATACGCTATTTTCTTCATGTCATGCTACCCTTCTTGTTAAATATAAAATTTAAAAAGTTCTTGAGTAGCAATAGTTATTTGTCTTGTTCCCAAGTCCAGAGCAGATGTGTAGTTTGGAGAAACCAAAGCATGGGTGTCCAACCGTGTAGCTTACCCAGGCCACACTGAGTGAAGAGGGATTGCCTGGGCCATGTCTAAATATTTAACACAGTTAAAGTATACAAGTAACAAAGCTTTATTTTTATATTTTTATTTGTATTGTTAGCACTGTCCTATATGTAATTTTAATAATATCATGAGTAAAACCGTGATACTTGTTGTACTACCTGTACTACAGCTGTTAAAAAACCCTATTTTAGTTGTTAAACTATTTTACAAAATAACACAAGTCCAAGTTTAATAAATAAGTAAGAAGACTTTTATGTCTGAACTGAATATCATGAATCACACTGGTAATCCCAGCACTTTGGGAGGCTGAGGCAGGAGAACTGAAAGTTTGGGCTCATCTTGGGCAGTTTAGTGACTTAGAGCCTGTCTCCAAATAAAAACTAAAAAGGGCTAGGGATATGAAAGCCCTGGGTTCCGTACTCAGTAAAAAAAGTAAAAAGAAAGCAAGCAGGCTAGCTAGCTTAGATGTTTGCTTAATAAGAAGCGCCTGTCTTCTCAGGCATACACAGCCGCTTGGCACTCACCAAGCTGCACCGTACTGGCAGTACCTGTCACGTGTGGGTCCCCTGTGACTGGGTGTAATGGGCACAAGAGGCGGGGTTAGAAAGGCTGCACCTGCCCAGGGTTGAGCACTGTCCAGTGGAGTCATGAAAATCTCACTAAAAATCACACACCAATGTTAAAAGCCTATGATCTTGTGAGGGCCTCGGTGGGACTTGCCTGCCAGTCAGACTTGGAGGCTGAGAACTCTCGCAGGCCCGGATGGAACTGAGCTTGGGCCCGCTGTGCCCATCAGTGTCTGTGTGGCCTTGCTCATGCAGTGCAGTTACGCCTGCTGTGTCTCCTTTTTCTCCTGAGTGAAGCAAGCCAGACAGACGGATAGCCAGAGATCTGGATATGGGATCTAAATGTTGGTTCTTTTTTGTTTTTGTGGCCTTTAAAAACTCAGGTTTATTATCTCACAGTTAAATGTTGATTCTGATGTCCTTAATGAGATGAAGTGCCAGGCTCTGAAGACTTTCTGACCAGGTCTTTGCTGGCTTCTGCCCATTCCCACTGTGACTTTCTGAAGCTGCCCATGACACAGGCTGTATGGTGGCAGCCGCGGCAGCAGCAGCAGCAGCATCCTTTCCCTCACCTGGAGGCGGGCTCCTGTCCCCTGTGCTGCAGACTGCACGGGGGTTACCCTGAGAGAAGCTCTGGGAGCCTTGCAGTGTCCCTGCTCAGCACTGAGCAGATGTGTGCGCCAGGAGACGACAGAGATCTGAATGGAGCCTGCGAGTGTGAGTCACGTGTCAGGGAGTAGTGTGGCAGCGTGTAGGGCACAGTCCCCTTTGGACAGCTCTGAGCCAGTGTATTATCTCCCCTGCTGCCGGGAGGTGCACTGAGGAGGAACAGGAAAAATGAAAACCAGATGGCAAGCCTTCTGCTCCCCCGATGCCGCGCTCATCTTCTGTGCGGTCGCTCGTGCCCATGTGTGTCCTTCCTAAGGTGCTTCAGAGCCACTTTTAAATCAGTTTTAAGTTTCAAATTATAAAATACTAGCAACGGACCTGTGATAAAAATTTCCATAATTTTGAAATGTCAGATATATTGAAAATTATATAAAATGTCATAAAAGATACCCAAGTGTAGATTTAACATATGCTAGTGTTTTGCTATATTTACCTCAGATTTTTGGGGGTGGTGCTGGGACTGAATGCAGGGTCTCGTTCATGCCAAACACAAACTCTTCAGTGGAGCTGTATCCCAAGCCCTACTTCAAATCCCGTATTATTTTTTAAAGTCCACTTATTCTAAATCAGCATGTCTCCTGTTTTGTTTCTATTTTTTGGTTATCAGTGTGTTTTTTAAAAATATGTATTCTTTTAAAAGAGCCAACTTTATTTCCCTTACTAGTGTTCACTGTCCAATAAGTTTTTGGCATTTCTTTTTACCTACTTTAGAAAAAACTGTTGCCCTTTTGTAATTCATTGATCTTAGTGTTTAACTGATTAATTACCAATCTTTTTTCTTCTTTTAATTGTTCTTTTCCATAAGCATGTAAAATGGTAGAATAGCTGTAAAGTACAATCTTACTAACATCCTGGAAGTTCTACGTAGACTGTTTTCATTGTCCATGTATATATTCCATAATTTATACTGTGCCTGTAAATTACTTAGATTTTTAGGAATAATTTTTTAATTGTTTAAAAATTTTATATTTAGTATTGAAAACATTACTCAGCGTACGAGCATCTTGGTTGTTGGTCTTAAATTTCATTCCTCGGTTGTAAGTGCAGTCTACATGATACTGATTCTTGGGAAGTTGGCGTAGTATTTAAAAGAAAAGTTGGTAACATTTGTTTTTTAAAAATGGCTTGCAAGTCATGGAACCAGCAGGGACTCTGGTACAATTCTCTTCTTCATTTTATATAAAAATAAGTAGCAGAATGAGCAGCATGAGGAATGATCCACTTGTGCCCATAGAAACAGTTACTGGGGAGATGCTCAGCATCACTGTTTATCAGCTACAACCGTAAGTATATATTTGCTTTCCTTGAAGGACGTTGTTTGAGAAGTTTCTCCTTCGAAAACGAATCCCTTGTTTGTTCCTTTAAGTCAGCCCTGAGCTAATCCAGAGTCATTCCAAGAAGGAAGAAGGACCGCTGTGTGCTGTCAGAGTTCGTACTGGGGACTGAGCCAAGCTGCTCACTGAGCTCCTGTCACTTCTACAAATCTTATTTTGAATCAGGGTCTTACTAAGTTGCCTCTGCTAGTCTGGAACTTGTGATCATCCTGCCTCGGCCACCAGGTAGCTGGGATTCCAGGTGTCTGCCTCTGTGCCCTTTTGCTGTGTGGAATTCTTGAGAATAGAATGTTTAGTCTCAAGGTATAAGAAAGAAGAAAGATGCTGCAACGAGATTTTTCTTTTGACCGCTAGAGTGTTTGTCATTCCCTCTTCAATGAGGGAGTGGACAGGAGGGTAACGTATGAGTAGAAGTGAAAAATATGGGAAAATAAGTTCATAACAAAAGTGGAGAAAAAATTCTTTTTCTTCCTTACCTCAGACCCTCGGAGAGTTATAGTTTATTTTACGTGGGACCTTAATTTTGTTTTGTTGTACTAGGACCTCTTGCCTGTACAAAGGCAGGGGCTCAACCACTGAATAACACCCTCAGTCTCTTTAAAAAAAAAAAAAGGAACGAAAATAGCATCAAAAATCTTTTCAGGTGAAATAAAGGTCTTATTCTTTTATTGTAGGAATATCAAATGTATTCTTTATGTGACCATAACTATCATATGGTCAGTTGTATTCTTGGTAGTATTCAAATATCAAATATGGAATAAGGTTTTAGGTAATGTACATCCCTTATTGCTTAAAAAAATCTGTATAGGACAACACATTTAAATTTTATTGTGTTTTATTTAAGAGGTACAGTGATACAGTGGTTTCCTGGAAAGAGTTATAATTTCATGAGTTTATAATGATGTAGTCCCTTTATGTAGTCCACGCTGATTTTCTGTTCTCTCTACTTAAAACTTAATTAGGATTCTCTCTGCATTACAATAATTTGAGGAGCACTTTGTGGAAACCTCAAAATTTTCAGTAGCCTGAGAAGGCATTTGTTATATTAGTTGGTGTGTAATGATTACCCAACAGCTGAAAAATAATTTCTCTTGACTATTCTGTTGTTAAAAATAAGTAATTAAAAATAAGTATTAAAAATAAGCTGTTTGACTTAACAGTAAAATGAGAGATCTCATTTTTCATGTTATTTTTGCAAAAATAATGACTAGTGTTTGAACATGAGGAGTTGTAGGAAAGTAGAATGGTGGCTATAGGAGATTAAAATGCAGGCTAATCATGTCAGATGAATGATGCCCTGATAGATACCTCCAGTTCCTACCTCTGAGCCAAGCTTCTTAGAAACAAAATCCCTGAGGGTGAGTAGAAAAATGTGCTTAGCAGTGTTTAAATAGTTGCGAAGTTGTACTGGGTCGAATAATATCCCACAAAATTCATACCCCTGGTCCGAGCAAATAGGACCTTATTTGGAAAGAGGTCCTGTTTCAGATGCAGTCAAGTGAAGATGAGGTCATACTAGATTACAGTGCGACCTAATCCAGTGATTGGTATTCTTTAAAGAAGGACACGGAGACAGACACGGGAGAGCACCCTGAAGAGACCCAGGCAGAGACAAACGCACTCACAAACCCAGGAAAGGATTGCCAGAGGTTAGGAGCAGCAAGGAAAGATTTGCCTAGAGCCTTCAGAGGAAGCAACACTTGGATTCAAACTCTGGCCTCTGGAAATGTGATGCAGTGTATTTCTGTGGTTTCCAGCCCACCATGTTAAGGTCCTAGGGAGTTAACTCAGGAGACATTCATTTTGATTTTGTGGTAAGTAGAAATGGAGTATGTGCTGGGGGTGCCCAAGCCTGTGTGTGAGAGGAGAAGGTATAAGTCCACATCTTTGGAAATTCTCTGCCTCTCAGAAGACTTAACACTTGTTCACTTTTCTTTCTTTTCTTCCCCTCCGCTGCCTCCCCTCTCCTTCCCTCTCTCCCCTTCTCTTTTCTCTCCCTTTCTTCCTTTGACACTGGGAATTGAATCCAAGGTGCTCTACTAATGAGCTTCATCTCAAGCCCTTAAAAAAAACCCTCTCTCTTTATATATAGATTTGTATGTTTTCAGATAGGATCTCACTAAGTTACTTAGGCCAGACTTGAGCTTGTGATCCTCTTGCTTCAGCCTCCCTAGCTTCAGGGATTACAGGCACACCCCACCACACCCTGCTTGTCTTTATACTTTTCTTACACAGCCAGCATAATCCGATAATCCCCTGCTGCGTACCTGAACAGCTGTGTCCCTTTGGCGAATCCAGGGTGATTCAGTACCAGCTAGGGTTATGAGTTTTAATCAAGGTGGGTTGGTGTGGGTCCCCGTCCACATAGGTCTGGACATTTCCCCTTTGCCGCTGGTCCTAGCAAGGTGCTGCTGGAGAAAGGAGTGAGGGCAGGGACAGGGTGGTCTCCTTGTGTTGAAGTCCAGCCAGGCAAGCAACGTGGGCTTGGCAGGAAGCGTGTGGTGCATATGCTATGCTAAAGCAGCCCCCAGCCTAAACCTGGGCTGTGCGTCCCCGGGACGAATCTGATCCTGGCAGTTGAGGAGCTTTAGTTCCTGCAAAGAGGTATTGGCCAGAGCCCAGGTTCTTAAGTGCAGCAGTGTCTTGGAATCATTTCAACTCACTAAAAAGAAGAAGCAAAAAGTAGAGCCTAGAATCTGATGCAGTTGATACGGAGTGGGGCTTGGACGTTTTTAAAGAACTCCCCAGGTAATGCTAGAGCAAGATGAGGACAGGTCCTTCCTGTGGGTGAGGGTAGTGGCAGAGCCCGTCCTGGTCCTAGGTGCCCTAGGAAAGGAGGTGACCTGGGGAACTGTGTGAGGGCTGGTGCTGTGGTCTTTGGTGTCTCTTCTGACTATGCCTCTTTTTTCACATGAGGCAGGAATCTGGTTTTGTCTGTGACTTTCATAGAATGGAACAAAAACCCACATCCTTGGAAACCTTTTAGTCCTCCGCACACAGGGCTGACTGATCACGCTACCTGTTTGGTCCAGACCAGAGCGTCGTGGGTGGTACCCCGGGACCAGCACTTGCAAATAGGCTGTGTTCTTCCTGGCTGTTCCCTGACAGCACTCTGACACACTCTTGCCTTCCCTTGTATTTCTAGTGAAGGCAGCAGGTGTGGAGAGAACCAGAACAGTGGCTGTTCACATCCATCATGTTTCAGAAAGGATCCCAGGAACTAGCCAAGTGTTTAGGGGGCTCAACCTGGGGAGTTTCAGTGCCAGAGGCAGCTGCAGTGTGAGCAATTGTTGTCACACTTTGGTGTGCACTGAAGCTCCTGGAGAACTGGCTGAAGTGCGGGTGACTGGGCCACTTCCCAATTGCTTGACTGACTCTGTGACATGGCTTGAAAACATGAATTTCTCACAAGATGATGTTGACAGCGTTGGGCATGAAGCTACTTTTTGAGAACCACAAAAATGTAAATAGCCTTGACTGTTTAACAGGCTGGCTTGGGTGCAAGGAAGCTCTCTCAGTTTATGTTATCTCCCTTGTAGAAAGAGGAAAATAATATTTACCTAATTAACCACTGTGAACTGCCAATGCATCACCAAGTGCAGTGGCTGGGCCGTAGTAAATAGTCTCATTCTCTGGAAGCTCTGCATTACTAGAACCCTGTGCATGGGAGTGGTTTGATATGGAGTATTTTTAGGTTAGTGATTCCTCATAGGACTTTTCTCCTGTGGAACTTTTTGCAGCTATAAAAAACCAAGGCTCTTACCCATCTTCTTAGAGGTCAGACAGTCCGGTGGTCACAATGCCCGCCATGGTGTTTCTGAGAGTCTTGTTTGGGGAACCTTGCTACTGAGTGGCATTTCTCAGGTGTAGGTCACGGCACTATCTTGAACCAAGCACAAACTTTGCAGAAGCCGATGCTTGTATCTGGATCATCCCTGTGGACCATGAGAGAATTGGATTGGAGTGCGACCTTGGCACTGGGGATCTAAACACTTCCCAGGTGATTTCAGAAATGCAGCCAAGGAGAGAAACATCTTCCTAATGTATTCATAGAGTAAGAAAAAACATGGAGTATTTGTAAAAATGCAAGTTTTGAGGTCTCATCTTAGAGCTGCCTGAAATAAAATTTTAAAAAATCAGAGCCCTGCATTGTTAGCCTTAACATGAAAATCATATCTCACAGAACACTAATTAGACCCAAGGGATGCTAATCTCTTATGCAGGAAATACTGCCCAGTTGTGCCCAACGTCTGTTTAATGGCAGTGAACATTGTGTTTAATATTGTTGTCTCATAGGGTCCCCTGCATTTGCTGGCATCACAGGATAGGTAGACATATTATGCCTATTTTATTGATGAGGAACCTCGGATTCAGGAGTCTCCTTGGACAAGTGCGCCTGGGAATGGGAACAGATCGGGCATACGTACTTCCCTCAAGGGAGACAAGTCTTTTGAGTGTAGGTAGAAGATGAAGTACAGACTTAATAGACTGGAAATCCAGAGGAGAAGGGAAGTAAAATAACCTGTGAGCAGGAAGGAATCTGAGGCGTCTTTTGGGAGGAGGTATACTGGCTCATCTTGGAGCTGAAAAAGTTATCAGGTTTCCACTAAGGACCTGGGAAGAGGGCAGATGATTCTCATATGCTGTTTTCCAGTTGGTCCTCTTTATTGGGGTTTTATAGTTTTGTAACCCAGACTTTGTAACTTCCTTTTTGCTGTTACTTCATTTTATTTGTAATAAATTCTCTGTCCCCAACCCCTAGAGATCTTGGTGGCTATCTAATGAAAATATGGTCCGTCCTTGCATATTACAAGGAAATGATGAATTTAACTTCCTAAAATGAAAACTGCGGTAAGCACCCCCACGTACACACTGGGAGGATAAACCAGTAGTCACTAGAGCTATTACATAGTATTTTATAGAGGTGGATCTTCTTTGAACTAAAACTATCCATTTAGCTAAAAATAAACATCCATACTGTTATGACTGTTAGAATATCAAGGCATGTGAAGAAAGTTTCAGGGACATTGGATTTATTTCTGGAACAAAAGAGACAATAAGAAATAAGCTGTGACTGGCAGTCAGATAGAGAACTTGACTCTGTTTGAATATGCTGCCTATTCTTGCTCTGCAGTATCTGTTTTAGATTACTATGTTTAATACCTGTGACCATAAAGCATCTGATTTCTCAACACTTGTATGTAGATATGGAAAAACTTCATAATTGATAGTATTTGAGAAAGTTGGCTTATATCAATAGGCTTCACTGAAATATGCAGAAGATATTTGTGTATTTATGTATATATACATTTCCATATATAACTTGTATGTGCACAATCTGTTCCTGATAATGGTACATACGATCTGACAGAATGCTTACCTTTTAGAAGGTAACTGCCCATGTTTTAGAAGGTAACTGCCCATTTTTCTGCATTAAAAAATCAATGAGATTGTTTTATGGTATCTAATTCAATGAATTCTTTGTCCTTTTTATGATGTACTATGCTATGTTCCCAGAGTTGGAACTTGAAAGAAAATTTTAGTAATTTAATAAAACATTTCTTGTAGGCTTTGCCACCAACGTATCTGCCCCCATAATAATAACTGCTGGCTTCCATTATTTTTTAGTCTGATACCATGATTTTTTAATTTGATACCATGTTATTCAGTTTCTTCTTTATTTCTGCTTCTTTGTTTTCTTGTATTTATGCGTTACTATTCATGACAAGTCTTAAACCTCTTAGGAAGTCTGGTCTAGGAAAATACTTTAAAAAAAATTAAAATAGTTTAATATTAGCTTGGGAAAGAAGTAACTTGACTCTACTTCTCTGACTGCCAGTGCAATAAATTGCAAAACTGTAAAGAGTTGAACATCTATGATCATCTTTAAAAATATCTAGATGAAAATGTAAAAGCTTATTAATTCTAGTTGTATGGAGAAGCCGAATTCATTTAGATTCAAGAATCAAGTATGGCTCAGTAATAAGATAAACATGTTTTAATGTGTCAGAAGACAATGAAAAAGAAGATGTATACTAACAGATATCACAAAAAGATAATTATCCAAACAATTTAAAATAATGTACCCCTAGAAAGAGAAATAATAAATAGGAAAAATGAAAATCTAGAAAGCATCATTGACTGGAAAACATTTTTCAAACAGTCCAACCACCATGGACCTTTCTTCTCTGACCAGTACAGAGATAGAGAGTGGAATTCTGGTTCAGTTAGATGTGTTAGATGTATTCAGGAAATCAAGGTCATATGAGTTTGATTTCATGTACTTAAAAATCTAATCTTATGGTCAGTTAACCAACCTAATAGCACAACAGAGGATATTTGAACTTTTATAAATTTATTCCTAGCCCTAGAAAAAAATGGAGGAGTAAAAAAGTAAAATAAATCAGCCTAGGGAAAGGCTTCTTAGATTCGCATTGCATAACCCATAGATTCTGGGTCTTGTACACAGGAGTTAGGCCAACCCAAAATTCAGCTCCCTACTTGGCATCTTCCCAGGTGCACAAGTGTGGTTCTGAGACTGTAGCTTTCCATGTAGAGTAAGGACAACAATTTTCGTTGTAGGGTTGATGTGAAGATTTGTGATTGTGGTGTGTAAGTTGAGTAGAACAATGGTTTACCCACAGTAATTATAGTGGCAGGGGACGTTTATTAAGTGTTTATCAAGAGGTAAGTTTTTCTAAACAATTTATATCTATTAGCTCATTTAATTCTTGTAACAACCATCTGAGATAGTAATCACCATTTGACAGATGAGGAAACTGAGACACAGGTAGTTTTTGTAGCTTGCTTAAGATTATAGATGAAGGGCCGGAGGTTTAGCTGAGTGGCATAAGCACCTGCCTGGCAAGCACGAGGTCCTGAGTTTGATCCCTGGTACAAAAAATGCCAGTAGCTCATGCTAACACCAGTTCTCCTCAGGAAGTCAGTCAGTGGCTGTGTCTTTATATCCAAGACTTGTGTCTGCCCCTGCAGTACCTTCTAGGTTCCATCCTTTGCTCTGTCAGATGTGAGTAACACTCTGTCTTCTCCATGGGATCCAACTGTAGTCCTCAGTTCATGAATCCCAGTGACCCCTTTGGACATCTGCAGGGATGGAGCCGTGTACCATTGCACCTGCTGCCCACTCCCTCCTCAAAGCTGAGATTCACCAACTCCTGCAGAATTATCTCAGGAGCAGCAGCAGTTTCTTTGAATTTTGATGTAGAAAATCTCTTCGTTCCTGCCACATCTTCATGTCATTTTCTCAACTTGCTGTTCTCTCCACTTGTCAAGAACTGAATATTTTCATTAGGATTACGCCTTAAACCAGACTAAAGAAACATTTGACCACTTAAATTATTCCATCCTAAAGAAACATTTGACCACTTAAATTATTCCATCCTTTCTGTTCCATTCTTTCATAATTAGTGGGTTAATTTAATTAAAACCTTCATCTACTGAACTAGTAGATCCCTGGGAGAATGGGAGAAGGTCATTTAGAGCAGAGCTTCTCAAACTTTAATGTGTATATGACTCTTGTAGGAGTCTTGAAATGAAGATTGCTGCAGCAGGTCTGGGGCCGGAGAGTTTATATTTCTAACAAGTTTCTGATGACACTGGTAATGCCAGTGCAGGGAATACACTTTGAGTAGCAAGTATTTAAAGTCAACACTGTGAGACGGCAGATAATTTATTTGAGTTCCTTTTCCAGACACATTCACTCTAAAGAAAAGAATTATTCTAAAGAAAGTCTATTAGTAGAATTTAGTTCATGGAACTAGCTGCTGGGAGAAACTTTACTATTTCAAACCCTATGCCTCAACAATGTACTAGTGAAGCCATTTTGAGCTGCTTTGGGAAAAGAATAGTAAGTCTGCCTATCTCCTAGTCAAGTTTCGATAGAAATAATGTAAAAACAGTATTTTCCTCCATCAGTGTGATTTAGTGATTCTTAAATGATTTGTATTTCTTTTTCCTGAACTCCACAGAAAGCATTGCTCTGCTGCCGCACAAGGTTGGATGCCCCACAAACATGTTTAGACAAATAGGTATCTAAACTTACTCTGGCTATGAGGGCCAGATGTGTTTTTCAGTGTCTGATGATTCGTTCCTCTGGTAGCTCCTACATACAAAGGCAATGAAGTCAACTTCTATTTCCCCGTCTTTTGATTAGGAGTCTGCTGCCTGGGACTGTTTATGAATAATTCTGTTAGAAATGGCTGGAGCATGCCCATTCGGGGAATGAGATCCGGCAGAGGCTGGCGTGTGGTGGAGCAGGGTGAGCATGAGAGGCTGGGGCAGATGCTCCTCGCGGTACTGAAGGCTTCTGTGCTGTTTTTCTCCTCAGGGAGGCGAGCATTGTTACTACCAGGGCCAGATCCGAGGAAACCCGGCCTCCTTTGTTGCGTTGTCAACGTGCCATGGACTTCAGTAAGTGTTCAAAAAGTTACTTGTACTACTCATTCTTTCAGTAATGTATTTTCATTGTTTGTTAATACACCGTAAGTTTCTGTTTTGTGTCAAGCAATAATTAAATCATCAGTGGTTCATATTTTTTTCATGTTTTTGAAACAACAGAGATTTTAACATTCAAGCTGTGATAATTATAATATGATGCCCTGTAGGGACATTTGAAGCATGTTTCCTGTTTCATCCAAATCAGATAGGAATGGGTTGGGAAACTTCGTTTCCTGTTTCTGTGCATGTGTAGCCCCTCCTCTACTCCTGTTTGGTGGTGGTTTTTAGATTTTTACAGAAGAAGAGAAAGCTCAGTAAATAGAAGTTTGGCAAAGGGTACGAGTGGTGTGGGGAGCTGCTGTGTTCGAGCCCTCTTCCGCCGGAATCCCACCGAGCTCTCAGCAGTTTGTGCGAGGATCCATATGTTCTCAGGGACCTTGGGAGAGTGGAATTCCTCCTTCCTGGCAGCTTTTCTCACGGCCTTCACCATCAGCACTGTTAGCTGGAGCTGGACACGGGGCTCTTCCCTTCCTGCATCCTGAGCGTGAGGGTGACCCAGAAGGCTGCTTCTGCCTCGTCTTGTAACCTCTTCTACTCTACTGCACCATTCCTCAGCATTCTGTTTGAACTAAATCGACTCATTTCCTCCTTGTTTATTCTCTTTTTTGGCACAGAACAAACTAGCACCTTAGTTTTGATAAGTTGTGGTTGGAAAACTTAAAAATACTTCTTTTCTGTTACCGAATTAGAGGTGTGGCTTTTTCTTCCACCAGCAGTTCCCACCTTTGCCTCTGGCAGTATTAAGGAAGTCAGGAGCGGAGCCCTGAGTGCTCACATTCTCCTGGGAGGGCAAATCCTGCCCAGCGTCCTGTAGTGGAATGTGATGGGTATATTTGGTTTCTCATGAGGAGAAAAAAAATCTGAGAAAAATGAAAGCTGAGAGTTGGTCTTGAAGAAGTAGAAGTGGAAGTGGAGCCCACCGCAGGCTTTGATGGAATCATCTGAGGAGGGGTGTTAGGTTATTAGATTGGCAGATCTTTAACCTAGAAAAGAGATCTACTGAGAAGGCTGGAGATCTGGGGTGGTGGAGCATGCTTGCAAGCCCAGCGACGATGGAGGGTGAGGCAAGGTGATTGCAAGTTTGAGGCCAGCCTGGGCAATTTAGCCAGATCTTGTCCCAAAATAAAATGAAAGGACTGGGGATGTAGGTTAGTGGTAGAGAGTTTGTCTACTGTCTTCAATTCTCAGTGTCACACACAGACGGGAAAAAAAGAAAGAGAAAAAGGCTGCAGAAGCTAGCTTGTCTGCCCTCACGGGCCGCTGTCAGACTCTCACAGTAGGTGCGTTAGGCAGAAAGCAGAGTGTGAGGTTAAGGAGCCGGCGAAGGGAGGCTGGGGGCATAGAAAGTCTCCACTTTTTGTTGCTTATTGGAAATAAATTTGTAGGTGCATTTTTGGAATAAAAAAATTTGTATAAACCTGAAATCTATACTTAACATCTGAGGGCCTTGGTTTTCTTTTTCCATAAAAGAAATGCTGAAATCCTCCCTCTCCACAGTAAAATTGTTAGATCTGATTTCAACAAAAGCAGAGCTGTCATGAGGAGTAAGACAGTTGAGCTCGTCAATATTTATGACAGCAAATGTATATCAGAGGAGAGAGTGATACTAAAAAAAGACTTTCCTCAGTTTTCTTCTTAAAATGGCCATCTCTTGTTACAGCATCATGCTGAGTTACTGTTCCAGTCTGCTCCCCAGTTTTCCAAATAGACACAAAATTATGAGAGTCCAAGAGAAGGTTTTAGTGCCTTTTACAGGCTCTATTAGACACAAAAATCTAAAACCGAAAGCTTGCTTTTAACCTTACCATCATCATTTAAAGAAGGACGGAAACTTTAATCACGATGGATCAGGAGTAGAACACCAAATCCTGACTCCATTGTTTTAACTAGGTACATTTGACCTCTGCCTTTAGAAATATTTTCACTTAGAACTCAACAAAAATAAACAGAACATTGCCAGAATTATGTGCAAACATGTTTGAGCTTTCTTAAATTATGGTGGGCAGGCTAGATGAATATACTGTTATATTTTTTGTTATTTACTATAGTCTCATCTTGATTTTACCTTCTGAATAAAAATTGCTCTCAGAAATATTTTTTGATGGATATTACTAAATACTAGATAATAGGGTTAGGGTTAGGTTGTCTCATTTGTGGTATTTTAGACATGAGATACATTATTGCACACATGGCTCATCTTTTGTACAACATTTGAGGTTTATTCATTTTTTCTGACTTACTAAATTTAGTTGAAGATCATAAAAGGTAAAAATCAGATTGCCAATGTCTTATCCATAAAGAACTTGTGGAGGACATTTCTTAAAATTCAAGGATTAAATAGGCCAATTTTTATCCCTATATGTTTGGTGTATGGCAGTCTTTTAACTATGGGAACCTCAAAACTGGAATAAAATGTGAGTGTATTGCCCCCTTGTGGAGATTTATCAGAAGGGCTGCTATTTCAAGATGTTTTGATTCAGTTGCATAAAATTGTAGTTAGATCAGTTGTTCTGTAATGACTTGGTCCTAGTTACAGGTTTTTTTTTTTAAATCAAGTATGTATATAGTGTCAGGGTTTCAATATACTTACCAGACTTTATATTATTACAACAAAAAGGTAGCAATGAATAAGATACATGTATGGCAATTGTTAGAGGGAACCCATATCTTCTGGGTTTGGACAGTGTCAGAATCTACTTTCTTTGTACTGTGTACATGATGTTTAAATCCAATAATAAGTGATCGTCCCACTGGATATTAACCTAATACAAAGATAAATAGCACCCTGTGTTATTTAAACCTAATAACCTCCTTGCTACTTAATCAGTGTTGCCATATGAACTCTGGCAAAGGGTGGTTGTTTTATATGATTTTTCTGGATAATGTGGCCAGTTCTCAGCAGGGATAGAGAAAATGTTCGCTCCATATTTGGCCTACTGTTCTGAGAAGGATTCCCCTACTGATTCCTTAGGCCTATTTCATGAATAATATCTTATTAAATACATCTGTTTATCTTTAAATTCCAAACACAACGTCATTCAAATTCATTCTTGTAGTTGAAAAATCTGCAGATGTAAGAATAGCAATTTTAAGGGCATATAATGTTTTAGGACATGTGGAAGATATTAAAGCAGGATTGAAGTAATTTGGACAGCAGCAAAACTGAAGCCTGTTATAGATAGCAAGAAAACTGATCAGTGAAAGACAGATACTGTTCTGTATCCAACAGTTTGATTGTCATGCATCCCTTCCTATATTACACTGATTTCTGCAGATCCACCCAGTTGCTCCACTTAGATGCCTGGATAATAAAACAAGTTTCTTCACACCGTAATGGGCCTGATCTCAGCAGAAGGATTGTACTGTTCTTCGGTAAAGAGTGGCTATCTGGATCTCATTGCTTATGAGTTAAGACCAGGTGTAGCTTAAATGTCGTCTGGAGGATTGCTCAGTAGCAGAGAGCCATCTCTAGCCTAAGAGATCAAAAACCAGTCTCCTGATTCATGCTGTTTCTTGGGTTTGTCCTACTGTGCTTTTCCTATGGCCTTTTTCAAGGACTCAAATGTTTGGGTCCCACTGTGATTCACGATGGTCTTGAACTCAGTATGCCTCAGTTTCCTAAGTGCTGAGATCACAGGTGTGTGCCACCATGCCTGGCTTCCCTTGTCCAATGTAACTCCAGCTTTCCAGTTGTTCAGGTCAAAGCCTTGGAGTCCTTGTCGAGTCTTTCTTGCATATGCCTTATCAAGTCAGTCCTGTTTGGTTTTACTTTTGAGCTCTATCCAGACTGGGGCTGTTGTTCGTGGGAGGCATGAGCTCAGGATGTGCCAGGTCTTGAAGGGCTCAATCCCTAGCACCATGTCATAGTTATTTTTCCTCACTGCTAAGACAGAATACACCTAAAGTTAAAGGAGGAAAGGTTTGTTTGGCTCACAGTCTGTAGAGATTTCAGTCTGTAATCGGCTGGCTCTGAGGCAGGGTGGCATGGCAGAAGGGGCATTGCAGAGGAGAAGCAGTCTGTGGCAAAGCAGGGCAGACAGTGGGCAAGAAGTGGCAAGCAAAGGCGGCAGCAGTAGCAGCAAAATAGCAGAAGCAGCCTTTATATAGGCTGCAAGCATGTGGATTAGTGCCTCCCATGCCCAGAGTGTGGCACCCTTAATCCCAGCATCTCATACCCTAGATCCAGCCACCGCTGAAAAGCCCCATCAAGATCGCGTGAGGCTTTGGGACGTCTAGACACAGCTGCAGCACACCAAAAATGAAAATAAATAAATGAGTGTCCAGAATTTGGCCCTCTCTCACCTGTTCTTCCATTACCACCCAGATCTAAGTCACCACTTCTTCTATTTTTTTTTTAAGCTACCACTTTGCCGTGGTTGCCGCAGTAGTCTCTGCTTGTGTCCCCGCCATCCTAGCCTGTTGCAACCAGCAGCTGGGTTATCATTTTAAACAGAACACTGTTCCCCCTGACTTGAAGTCTACAGTGGCTTCTCCTGCTCTGTCCCAGAGGGCTTGCTCATAGGTCCCCACTGACCTTGATCTCAGTCTCCAGCACATTCTCCCTTGTCCAGTCTATTACAGCCTCACAAGTTTCTTGCTGTTCCTGGACAATTCAAGATTGCCTCCCCTTGGGCTTCTGTCTGCGATGCTCTTCATATGCGTATGCTTGTGACTCGTCCCTTTACTGCTTTCAGGTGGTTGCTTCACTGCTATCTTCCTTGCCTTGCTGTAAGCCTCTCTTTGAATTAGGGGTCCTCTCTCTAGCCCTCCACATCGAGTCTTTTGGTCCTTAACCTGCTTTATTTTTTTCTCTGAAATTTGTCATCATCTAATACATATTTCCTTATTGTGGATTTATTTTCTCTTCTCCATAGAATGCACATCAGCAGCACGAGGACAGAATTGGTCTGTCTTGTTCACTACTGTATCCCCAGCACCTAGAGCATTGTAGAGTTGTCAGTACGTGCTGAATGAATGAATGAACGTAGATAGCAGATTGCACAGCGGCAGATCATGGATCCATCCTAGAGCTGCATTGTGCCTCTGGTGATGTAATCTGGCTTCAGTTTCCTCAGTCTTGAGGAAATTCAGTTTGAATTGAATTCAGTTTCCTCATCTGGAAAATGAAGATTTATTGCACTTTCCTCATACATATGCAAAAGAATAAATGAGTGCAGAATTCTCAGCTCATGGCAAATTATTGACATTTGTTTGCTTTTACTGTGCAAGCATGTGACAGTCTTATGTGGGGAGGCCATTCTTAGGATAATTCCTGCCAAGCCCTGTAGCAGAAAGCACCCATGGTTTGTTTATGGTGTTTAACATGTAAGGAAGGGCCTGAAACTGCAGGTGGCCTTTTGCATATTCCAGGATTAAGGTTACCTGGTGGAGGAGGAGTAATGGACAACAGTGGGGATGGGGTCAACCTAAGAGGACCTGAGGTGGGAAATTCAGGATGAGAGGCCTTTCCCTTTCCCTGTCAGCAGTGTGTGTGTACATGTGTGAGTGTGCGCGCATGCACGGGCTGTGTGTGGTGATGGGTGGGACTGGTATTACAGCTGCTTCTGTGATAAAATGATCTTGTTCTGTGATCAGAGCCGATGGCTATGCCTGACTGTTTTCCTGTTCTTGGCAGTGGGATGTTCTATGATGGGAACCATACGTATCTCATTGAGCCCGAAGAAAACGAGACCTCCCCAGTAAGTGCTTGCTTGCCATGGAAATGTCAGTGTTGATGCCTAGAGCTTTTGTCTTCTTTCCTCCCCACTCAACTCTGTTTTTGTATTTTTTAGGGATAGGGTAGTAAACATATATATATGTTAAATATTGAATAAGTCAAAACAATAAGATTCTCTTTTGTCTCTTCCTCTTTTATATGGGGAGTGTTTTCCCTTTGAGGTGTTCATTTATTTCTGTCTCTAACATAACACGCTCTGATCTTAGTCAGTTTGGGTCATCATGACCGAATACCGTGACGGGGCCACGTAAACCACAAAGATTGTTTCCTTAGTTCTGGAGGCTGTGAAGTCCATGATGATGAGGCCAGCAGGACTGGGGTTTGGTGAGGGCTGTCTCCTAGGTGGCAGAGGGCTACCGACTTTTCATTGTGTCCTCACACGGCAGAGGGAGGCACCTCTCCTTGTCTACTCCTGTCCAAGGCTATCCCTCTGTGGGGATGGCTTTTCAAAGGGAGCAGGGATCCGTGAAAGGAGCCAGTCATAAAAAACATTGACCCACTTTGCTAGATGTCTTACTTTCCTTGGGGGAATAGGCCCATTTATTTATTTCCCATTACTGCAGGCTTTGACTTCTCATTGGGTGTTTCTCTGGTGCTGGGAAAAAGCAGACCTGTGGGAGGGGGACCCCCAAACCCAGGAGGATGTGTAATGAAGTACTGGCTGTTCTAGGGGTCTTGAGATACCTGGCTATGCTTGCTTAATCTCCATTGCTTCTGTCATTTCAGGAGGATTTCCGTTTCCATTTGGTTTACAAATCCCGAGTGTTTGAGTTTCCCTTGGATGATCTACCATCTGGTACGGTGCACATGTAGAGGCTTTTTTTTTTAAAGGACAACTTCAAGAATTCATTTAATGCTTTGAAACTAATCCTTATGCAAAATAGCATTAATCCCCCAAAATATCATTATCCTGTTATTGTTCATGACAGTTTTTAGCAGGAAAGTCAGTTGGCATCAAGAAGAGAAATAACATGTAAACTAGCCTCATATAATAGTTAAAGAGCTTGAAAAAATATAACTTGAGCACATTGAAAGAGATCTTTAAAAATCTAAGACTTAAAGTATGGAATTAGAGGAGAAATAATGTTACTGCAAGAATTGTTTTGCGTAGATAATATGTAAAAATTGACTTTTAGTGAATAACGGTTTTATAAACATGGGAGTGGACTCAACTCATTTTCCCACTTATTTTTCTCATCTCTTTTTTGCTTCAGTGATTTTAGGAAAAATTGAATCTAGATTAAGCTTTTACATGATGTGCTGTTTGTGAGATTAGTGTTTTCTTCTCACATGTGTTTATAGGTAGATTTTCATGTAGATGTTGAGTTGAGAGTTGCTCCCAGTTCTTCCCATTGCAAGAACAGCCCACTCATACCTGGGCTTCGTTAGCAGGGTGATGAGCCTGCAGGGTGACTTGGTTCTGGCTACCTGGGTCTCCTTTGTTTCCTCCCTCTAAAGAGTGGGCACACTCTGAATATCTGGTACAGAGTTGCTTTCTCCCCCAAAAAGTGAATCTTAGCCATTCTAATTTTAATCTTAATTTGATCTTTGTGGCAGCTCTGCAAGATCAATATTATTCCTGTTCTGTAGACGAAGGAACAGAGGCTCAGCTAGTTTGTCTTTTTCATGGTTCCACAGCTGGTGAGTTACAAAGTGAGATGCTGGCTTATGACACCATGAAAATATACGGGGGAAGAGGAGATGGGAAGTTTGCCAGCCTGAGAGCAAATCCTGAACTACTGCTTAGAAAAGCACAGAGAAGTTTCCTTTTTGTCTTCACCAGTGTTTTCAATTGTCTCTATGCTCTGAAATAAGTTTATAACTCTTCAGCCTCCTGCATTTGCCCTGAGGAGAAAGTAATACTCCCTTCCTTTCTTTCTTGCAGCCAGTGTGGTAGAGTTTTGCCAAAGGGGAGATAGAAGTTCCTATGTCATAGAATTCACTATTTTAAAAAATACACAAACCAACACAGAGATGACTCTTTAGACTTCTCTTCAGTAACCTATGAAACTTTTTTTATAAATCCTATTATAGGAAGAAAATAAATCATGACTATTTGCATGAGGATAAAGCTATAAATTAATAGATATTACTGGGAGCAATCAACATTAATGTTTAAAGTAATATATAAAAGTTCGCCCTAAAGATATGATTATAGGCTTGTTACAATATAACCTTGTATCTATCTAAATCTCTACTATCTCTGTCTGTCTGTCAGTCAGTCTATATATCTATTTATCTATCTATCATGGTATTAGGAATTGAATCGGGGCCTTAATACTGAGTTACATCCCCAGCCACTTTTGTGTTTTGTTTTGTTTTGTTTTGTTTTGTTTTATTTTGTTTAGACAGGGCTCACTAAATTACTAATCTAGCCAGCTTGAACTGTTATGCATCTGCCTTAGCCTCCAGGACCCTAGGATTATAGCCATGTACCACCATGCCTGGCTTCTTATAATTGCTTTTTAAAATTTTGCTCAGGAGTCGTCTTTGGAAAAAAATTTGGAAGTGATCTAACAGTTTTGCTGTTATTACTTTCATTTTGAGATTTATTATTTGAAAACTTAATGCCTGTCTCACTGAGTTTCTAGTTTCCTCATTAGGAATTAGCACTGTTAATTTTAAGAACGGTATTTGTTTCTAAAGATTGTGATTTTCTATGATAAGTTAGAATAAAACAAGAGACAAATAAGTGTTAAAATGTGACGATGCTGGCCAGTGGTATGTGTGAGATGGATATGCCAGAGATAAGAGACGTTTGGCATCACATGCCCAGAACCTCCCGGAGTACATGGTTACGGATTAAAAGACAGCCTACAGGGCCACACGTCCCAGTGGGAGCAGGTACACTGCCTTAAGGGATGAACGCATGCTCTGGCCCTCTCCTCCCCTGCCCAATCTATCACTTAGACTACCCTGACTTTTCCTGCCCCCACATGAGTTGCCTGCACAAGACGCCCTGCTTTTGTCCTTTATCCTTGCTTCTTGGTTCTATCAGAAAAAGCCACAGAAGCTTCAGCTCTGAGACTCCGTGCTGTAGGGTCTTGGTTAAGGGTGGTCCCTCTGGGTCTTCTTGGAGTTTATCAACTCTAATTGCTTATCCTTTGCACCATGCCATGGTTGTGAACTGTGACCTCAGAAGTGTAGTGTGTGTGTGTGTGTGTGTGTGTGTGTGTGAGATGAATAAACTCAAGAATAAGCCTGTTTGTTTTAGGCCGAATACATTTTAACTGTATTATGAAATCGCAGTACTTTTATATTGCTGTGTGTTTATATTTCCTACAGATAGAAATATAATCTAGCCTTCTCCAATCTTCTTTGACTATAGATCTCTTATTTTACATGGTACATCTCTCAGGACTAGTGTTGCTAAGAACACTTTTTTTTTTGTAAAAGGATCAAACTCATGACCTCATGCTTGCCCAGCAGGCGCTTGTGCCAATGAGCTAAATCCCTGGGCCTAAGAACACACTTTGAGGGGGGAAATCTTGCTTTATTTCCTATGGAGCCCTAGCAGTCTTTACAGAATGATATGCAGTGAACCTGTTCACCGCATGTATACTCAGTGAGCTGTGACCATACTCTGCTGAGATGCAGAATGTTTCTGTTACCCCAGGAACTTTTTCATTGCCTTTCCAGGCAGTGCCTCCCACATCCACAATCACTTTGCTGATTACTTTTGGCCTAGAATAGTCTTGCCTATTGTAGAACTTCAGACAAATGGAGTCATACTCCTTGTCTAGTGTTTTTTGCTCAGTGTATGCCTGTGAGTTTTATGTTGTCAAGAATAGCAACAGTTCATTCTTTTTAACTGTTGAGTATACTCTATTATATGGATACACTATAATTTTTTACTCACTATGTTGAGGGATGTTTGGATTATTTCCAGTTTGGGGCTATTATAAATAAGCAACTGTGGACTTTTTTGTACCAGCCTTTTTTGTAAAGATGTGTTTTTATTTGTCCGGATAAACATCTCAGTATGGTGTTTCTGGGCCACTGGGTAGGTGGCTATTTAATTCTATAACAATATTCTCAAATTTTAGCGCATATCAGTCACCTGGTAGGATGGTAGCTGCAGAGTACTGTCCTCTCAAGAGTTTTCACTTTGGTAGATCTTGGTTATTGCAGTTTGAGAATTTGCATTTCCAGCAAGTCCTTGGTTGTCTCCAGTGTTGTTGACCCAGTTTTGTTTGATTACTATTGTTTCATGAGAACTTGCTGACCTTTTCCAGAGTGGTTATGCTATCTTTACCCTCATACTGGTATTACCTGAGAGATCTGATTGTTTCACATCTTGACTAACGTCTGGCATGTGGTTCAGTGATTACATATTTTTAGATCCAAGCCCTTTCATCGGAAGATTTTCCCATGCTTTTGCTTGCCCATTCATCTTCCTATTGGTGTTTTGTCGTAAGCAGGAGTTTTAATTTTTAACATCCATTTACAGACTTTCATTAATTTTTACGATTATTGCTTTCTTTACAACATATTTACTGTCAATTCTTGGCCTCAGTACTTTTACAACAGATATTCTTCATTCTTCTAAACACTGTATAGTTTTATTATTTAAAAATTTTAAAAAATAAAAATATTTTAAAATCTAATATCCTGCCAGATTATTTTTTATGCATGGTGAAAGGCAAGGGTTGCACTTTTAGTTTTTGGATGGATATTCAGTTATTTTAACACCGTTCATTGACATTTAGTATAATTATTGATATGATTTGGTTTAATTCTGTCATCTTGTTTTTCTGTGTCTCATCAGTTAATTGCAGGAGAAAACTTACTCCTTTACTCAGCAAATTCCTTATATGGCCAGGCTAACACCATCTTAAGTGAAATAATGGGAGGAGCATGCTTGAAAATGAAATCAGTAGTTAACATCCTAATCTCCTTAACCTGATATCATTGTCCTGCTTCTCTGTCACAGTTTTTACCAACAATTAGCTTTCCCCTTTGACAGTAATACTATTGCTGTGCTCTCTCAAATATTAAAAAAAATTGGAAATTACTTTAAAATGGTTATTGTCTAACAAAGCAGTTAAAGTAATGAAAAAGAAACCTAGATAAACAAATTTAAATGAGTCTGGGCCATAACTTTAGATTAAAAGATCTTTCATAATTCCTTTGATGTTATATGCTTGATAGTAACAGTGATTTTTCCGCTATAAATATGATAAGTTGCGTATAAGATAAGAAAACACATTTTACCACATTGCGGTACAGTGTTGTGATTTCAAAGAACTTTTCTCTTTTATAAACAGTATCCAAGAATCATAATGACTCATCTTCACTGTCGTATGTATGGCATACTCCCCTGAGAAGTTCCAAATCTGACTGCTTTGTGTTGTTCAACTGTCAGTGTTTTAGGAAATCGTTATCCCCATGGAATGATTGCACTTTTTCTTCGATTTTGTAGAATATCATCCCTTACAAACTACCTAGTCTTATATCCAGAGATACGTTGTATAATTCTGACCTACAAGTTAAGAGGGTTTCAGATTTTCTTGTCAGTTTCTAAGAGCAAACAAAGCCTGGGATAAGTTTCGTTGTGAGTAAAGAAGACTGCCAGTGAGCTGCGAACAAGTAAAAACCTGAGTGCCCTAAAATAATTTCTTCATACGTCGTGAACTTATGAATGTGTGATTCTTTTCTACTTAATTCTTAGTACTGTGTTTATTTTGCTGCCTCTAGAAGGTTGATAATAAAGGTAAAGGTTAAGTCTACCATTTAGAAGATTCTTGCTAGAGAATGAGATAGTATTTATAGAATAAATATGAAAAAATAGATAAAAATTAGAAAAGGAATGATGTTTGAGATTTTTATAAATTTTATCCACTTATATATTTATAACACCTACTTGATTAAGGTCCTATGTAATAATTAAACACAACATTTTAGGTTATAAAATTCATAAGAGGAAAGATTCATCAAGAAAGCTCACAAATACACTAATTTTTTTCTTTCAGAATTCCAACAAGTAAACATCACTTTACCAAAGTTTATTTCAAAGCCAAGACTAAGAAGGAGCAAACGGCAGGTGTGTATTCACAGATATATAAAGGGTCATTGAAAAATGTGGTGAATATTTAAATTTTAAAACATTTATTATGGTAAAAGACTCATTGCCATTACTACCTTTTATATACTGTTCTCATTTCTAACATACTACATTATCTTTGCTGCTTTCTGAAGTGGTTCTGGAAGTCTTCTTCACAAAGTGTAATAAAAAAAAAAAGTGAATGCTTCCCCAAAGACCACCCCGTGGAGAGGCGCGGATAAAAACATTGCAGCACTCTCACCCACTTTACTCACCGTGCAGCTGCTGGCTCTTTGCCAAAGTCGAAGGACCATGAAAGTAAATGTTTTAAATCAACTCAGGACATCAAGGCAGCCTCACAGTGCAACTGAAGACAGACACTCATGAAAAAGGACTTCCAGAACTGCTTCAGAAAGTGCCAAGAACAATGGCATAAGTGTGTTTGAAGTGGGCACAGAGGATTGTTTGAGGGGGATTAGTGTCAGTGTATTGTTTTCTGTAATAATGTTTTTATTGAAGTATATTTTTTTTTTATCACATCTTGTATATTATGATATTTTAAAACACTTGGCAACTTCTGATCGTTTAAATCTACTTTGGGTCTCTGTGAGAGGGTAAATGCTAGTTTAGGCATTTGTTGTGGTAAGTGGTATAGTTGCCAAATGTGTAGGAGAGTAAAAATGGGCCTTATTTCATGGATTCAAAATGAATTCAAGATAGTGGTGGTAATACTTACCAGGTACCCTGCCCTGTTGTAAGAATTTCAAACTATATTAACACATTTAATCTTTACTACCTTATGACGAAAGTGTTTTTCCTATCCTTATTTTACTGATAAAGACAGCATACCATGAGAGGTTTAGGAAACATGCCCCCAGCCCATAGAGTGGGTACCCTACTGAGGTACTGCTGTGCTTCAGAGCTCAGAGACATGCTTGTGATTATCTGTATGGTCTGAACTGCCTCTCACAAGCCTGTGTGTCCTTGAATTCCTTTTATGACTTTCCTGTATGTTGTGGAGATACAGGAACAGGTACCGTATATACATGTTGAGACTCAGTTAAATAGGTAAAAGTAATTACTGTCCAGAGTCAACTTAAAACAGATGGACTCCTGAATTGAAAGAATAGGAAAATATTCTTTTGGCATATGCCTTCAAGTGTTTCATAAGCACCTTACCATGTAACACGTGTTAAGTAGATGAATCCTTGTTTCCTCTGGTGGACCCATAAAATTGAAGTGTTTTAAAACTATGTGGCTGCCGTGGCAACTCTGGGACGTGAAGAATGTGTTGGGACTTGTTGGAAAGTCTATGGTATTAAGTTCCACAATTAGCAAAGCAGATCCTTTCATCCTAAGAACATCCACTAGAAACAGTTTAGTGTTATCTTGGGTTTCCATCCGTAGAAATACAGTGTATCATTCTCTATCAACTTGATGTTATAAGAGCTTTTAAGAAAGTTTTAAAGTTTAGAAATGCATTTAACGAGCATCTGGCAGCATATTTTTAGTTTGCTTTAAATGTAGCACTTAAAACAAGTGCACATGTATTTATTCAGGTTGGGTTGTACACTCTGATCACAGAAATGGCCCATGGGCAAGTGACCAAAGAGTGAAAAATCTCTACTGAACCATGCCATCAAAGGAGAAGGTTAACATTATTAATCTCGTTGAGCATTGTGTTACCGTCTAACAACTACGGAGAAGAGAGAGAATGACTGCCCTGGTGGCGCTTGTCTGTAACATCATTGATCATGATTTTGAAAGTAGAGGAAATGTATTGATGAGCAGAGAGATCTAACTGTACCAGATAACCCAAGAGCAAGGGGCATGTCTTGGTCCCAGATTTGGAAACTATAACATAAATTAACTTAAACCAGGAAGAATGATCTTTATGTATATTCTGCTACATGAAAATACTTGGTATAGAAGAATAAAATGAATGGAAGTATAAAATAAATATATACATATTGAATTTTATTGGCATAAATATTTCTGAAAGAAACTAGTAATTCACATTACCCACTGTAGAAGAAGGAGTAAGAACTGGCTATGTAGGGAAAACTCTAAGGGTAGGCTTTTTTATACTTTGTTGCCTTTTTGAACCATGTTTTGTTTTACATAGTCCAGTTTAGATGACTTATTTAGGTGTTACAATTTTTCTTTCATCACCTTGTAGCTTCTTCGATATCCTCGTAATGTGGAAGAAGAAACCAAATATATTGAACTGATGATTGTGAATGACCATCTCATGGTAGGATTTACTTTTATTTTTAACTTGTGTGTGTGCATCGACTAAAACTGGTGGGTATAACATGTCTAGAAGAAATAGAAAGCTCCCCAAGTTGTAATCTGAGGAAAAATGTTTGTATAACCAAGTATTTGTTAACCAGCCAACAAGTGGGAAACACTCTGGGGTGGAATTAACTATCAGGAATTTATGATATCACAAAAATAATTGTATGACTGATCATGTAAACTCTTTGAATAGCCTTGATTAATTAAGTTACTAATATTTGAATTTCCTCATATTAAAATAACGATCTTTGGAAAAATTGAAATTTCTGTTTCCTATTTGAAAAAGTAAGTGAAACATCGACTTAGTAAAATTTTAGTTTGTCATTGCACAACTTTATCCTAATAAAAGGAAAGCAGTTTTTCTATTTCTGCCTTGCCATGCTGAAAATCATGTGGAAATGCTTACCTACCAATTAGTGAAGTCTAAGGACACGAATTTGGCAAAATTTTCTCACTAATTGAGCTCTTTGGACTCATAGCGTGTACATTTAACTAATGGGCGTATTGCAATCAGTATGGTTACATTCCTAGCAGACTCCTGAGTTGTGATGTCAGTGGTTCCACAAAAGCAGAATTTTAAATTAAAGTGTCCAGTGATGCTCATCACTGAATGTTACTTAACTTAAGTACAGATGCATTTTAATTTATACAGTGTTATATGCTTGAGGGAAAATGTGTCATTTATATTTGATTAAATAAATGAGGTCAGTCTTCTCTGTGACTGTTGCTTACAGGATTGATTGGTGCGTCCTTGTTCCTGCGAGGACTGTTTTCTTCCGACCTATTTGAATGAAGTGGGATTTTATAAACAAGGCTAAGCTGCAAGCACATATATTTTGAGCATGTTAGTTATCAATTCAGATGTTTATAGACATATGCAGATGAATGACATGTGAGGGGTGAACCAGGTATAACTCAATGGGGGGGAGGCTGCACAAGAGGAAAGCATGTGGATTTTTCAGGAGAGCAGCTGCCTCGCAGCACTTGCCAGTTATTTCCAGGTGGGTCTGCTCCTTTACATGTAGCCAGAAATGTGATCCTCTCTGGATTTTAAAATACCACTGCAGCTAAATAAAAGATGTACCTGATCCACATCTAAGGAGAAGCCACCTCTTATAACCTTTGTCTCAGGGTTTTATTCTGACTAAATAAGTCTCTCAGAGCCTTAACTTTAATACTTTTTAGCAGGGTTCACATCCACTGTTTCTGGTCTGTCCCTAGATTTGTATTTGCAATTCATAGACTTTTCTCGTCTGTTTTATTGTTTTGAATGACAATTCTGAACAAAATAAATCTGTGAAGTGGAAGGACTGAATAATTTTTACTCTGTCTCTTGAGGCCTCCAGCTTTTAAGAGCCTTGCTTCAGGCTAGAGGGCCAATAAAAAACTAGGTCTCAACTCTGATTTTACAGAAAGCCTTTGGGACATGCAGGCTTTCTGCAGCATGCTTTCTCTGCTGAGCTGATGATCTCCTGGTAACTTGGAAAGCCTTTTACTTGTTTTCTTTTGCTTGCAGTTTAAAAAACATCGACTTTCTGTTGTCCATACCAATACCTATGCGAAATCTGTGGTGAACATGGCAGATTTAGTAAGTATTGACCTGATTCAGTATTGTTCTAGAAAAATATTATCTCCAAGTTGCTAACAGAAGTATTAATACTGTAGTGTTTAGTTACTACACCTTTTTTTTTGTCTTTTTAAGACAGGGTCTCTCTATGCCATTCAGGTTGGCCTTGGGCTCACTTTGTAGCCCAGGCGGGTCTCAAACTTGCAACAATCCTCCTACCTCAGCCTCCCAAGTGCTGAGAGTACAGGCGTGTGCCACCATGCCCCGCTAGTTACTCAATCTAAGTAGGAAGTCAAAGATTTAGCTCAGTGGCTCAAGCACTTGCCTGGTAAGTGTGAGGTCATGAGTTCCATCTCTAGTACCAAAAACAAAAAAAAACAAGCAAACAAAAAAGGAAATCAGGGCAGGGTAGAGTCAGATAAAAGAAAATAACCCTTCCCAGGTACAAGTTACTTCCAGCAGCTAGTTAAACTTAGAAATGTAAAAACAAAACCAAATGAAACCACAAGAACAAAGGAAAAAGGTTAAGCTAAATTAGATAGATAAGGACTTTCCTTCCAAGAGAAGAGGTTCTCTGAGTGTGCTGTTAGTTGACAGTACCTTCTTCCTACCTCTGGGACCTGGAGGGATGTAAGAACGCAAAACAACCAGTTTCTTCTGAACTCATTTTCTTTACAATGAGTTCTGCGTATTCATATAAGAGCAGGACAAAGAATACAATTTGAATTCCTGTTCAGACCCCCTCTCCCCACCACACACAAGACCCAGGAGCTATTCTGATTTCCAGTAAATACTCTCCTAACTTATTCTTCATGGTCTGTGATTCCGTTCTTTGATTTTGTGAGACTACAGACTTGGTTTGTACAAAATACATGGTTCTTGTACTTTGTGGCTCTGAGTTGCCCTTCAGCCAAGGTGCCCTGGTGACCTGGCAGTGGACTTTGTGACCTTGATCTCTCTCTGGGAGAGAAAGTTACCCACAGATTTGCCTGAATGCCTTCCTGTGTTTATCAAACCACGAAAGACAAAGGTTGAGTTGAAGCCCCTAACAAATACTCACAGTGTCCTTCTAGTGAGAGAAGTCCTGTAGCACTTGCCCTTTTTAAAGAGTGCCTGGTACTGTGGTAGCGATGCTATTACATAAACACACTGTGCCTCCTTTCATAACTTCCCTGGACCGGGCAGTGCCAGTACCCACCCCAGGAGGTTAATCAGGGGCAGTCAGGTTGTGTAGAAACTGTGTATTTCCATGTAGAGTCTTTTTTTTTGGTACCAGGGATCGAATTCACAACCTCACACTTGCCAGGCAGACGCTTATGCCGCTAGCTAAATCTCCAGCCCTGAAGAGTCTTTATTGATCCAAATTTTTTTTGCCAGGTTTCTGGAAAATGTATGTATTTTTTGTTCAGGTTGCCAAAAAGTGGAGTTGGCTACAAATATTTGTTAAAAAGGGATCATTTGTTTCTAAAAGATGTTTCCATTTTTGGGTATTTCTCAGTAAACAGTATGATTCTTTGTTATTTAAAGGAAATGTATACAAATTAGAATAATTATCCTTTTTGAGAACAGTAACTGGAGGAGTTTCCTAGGTACTTTGTAGTCCTGTTCATAAACTAACTGATTTTACTACATGTACAGTTGTTGTGTTCATTCTGTTAATATACTAGATATATAAAGATCAACTTAAGACAAGAATAGTATTGGTTGCCATGGAAACCTGGGCTGCTGACAACAAGTTTGCCATATCTGAAAATCCATTGATCACCCTACGTGAGTTTATGAAATACAGGAGGGATTTTATCAAAGAGAAAAGCGACGCAGTTCATCTTTTTTCGTATGTAAATTTCATAGTGATTTATTACTTTTTTGATTCCATGTTGAATTCACTATTACTTTTGACCAAGATATATTCTTTCTACTATATAATACTATTATGATTTGACATTGCAGGATATTTGAGAGAGTTGATTGCTTGAAATTGTCATGAAAATTTCAGTAATTTGATTTTGAATTATTTCATTGTTTATTTAATTTTTAAGAGATGTAATCAGTGCATTTACTGGATAAATAAAAGTACTGTTCATACTCATGGGGTATTCTTAACATAGAGAAATACTCTTTAAAGTTATTATCTTTGAAATGTTAGTGTGCTTTCTGTTTTTGATTCTAAGTTAAGAGCTACAATTCTGGAGCTTTTTTTCTCTTATGTTCATTTGGTAATGTATATATAAAATATATATCACAGCATTTAAAAAATATATCATCTAAAGTCAGCAGTTGAAGATAAGTATAATTGGAAGTAAAAAATATTTTTTAAACTTTTATATTATTTCTGATTTAGAGAAAAGTTGTAGTAATATTACAGGAAAATTGCATACTCCCTTCACCATGACACATTAATTATTTACATTTTTCCTCCTTTGTTTTGTGATTTACTTTCTTTCTCCCTTCAGTCCTTCTGTCCATCTGTTGGATGCTTACTTACTGAATCTTTGAATGTGTATTCTCTAAGAATAAAGATATTCTCTTAGACAATTACAGTCCATTTTTAAAATCCTAAAATGTAATGTTGTCCCATAACTGTTATTTAATCTGTACTCTATGTTCACATTTTACCAATTGTCTCAGTCATACCTTTTTTGCTAATATTTTCCCAACCATCAACCAATCCAGTGTCACACATTTTGACTAATCATCCTGTCTCTTTAGTCTCCTCTAATCCGAAAAACTTTCTCAACTCTTCTTTATTTTGAGCGTAACACTTCTAGAGAGTATAGGCTGATGATTTTATAGATCCCTGGTCACTGTGGGAATATATGGTCTTTTCTCATTATCAGATTCAAGTTAGGTATTTTTGGTACATTCTACAGAAGTAATTTTGTGTACTTCTCATAGTGCATCATATTGGCAATTAAAAATATGTATACCTAAATTTGAGATTAATAATAAGGGGTACTGTTATGTTTGAACAGTGATCAGTATATATTTTTCATTTGTTTTTCTAAAAGGGGGAGTCAATTTGAGAGTAGCCGGAGCGGGGCAGCTTATATTGGTGGGATTTGTTCGCTGCTGAAAGGAGGAGGCGTGAATGAAGTAGGTGTGAACATCTGTGCAGTGCAAAGTGCTATGATGGATGAAGATGCTTTCCTAATACTTAAGATAATTTCTTAACATTCTATTACACCAGATGTTAGAATGTTTATTAGCTACCAATATGTTCACTCTGAGTGTCCAGAAAACAAAATAGTGAATAATTCTGCTCGCGTTCTAGTTCGAATAATTTCCAGGTGAAGTAATTTACATATTATACAGAGAATCTGTACCTTAACCTTTCTTGAAGAGAAGGCCCTATTTATCTACTTTGAATGATTTTCCAGAGAATTGAGTAATTCTCTGGAGCACTTGGTTGCCACCTAAAAACCCAAGGAGATATTTTTTCTTTCTTCAGCATTTGACAAATTTTGAAGACAAAAAAAATACAGGAGGTTTTCCAAAGGGGCTCTTTTATCTTTGACACTCTATGTTTGTTGGAAATGATCTAAAAGAAAAATACCTGGATATCCAGGAGGCTCTGTAGTGAGAATAAATATCCTCAGTTCCTAAGTGTCTGTCAGCCAGTCCTCACTGCTTCCTGTTGATTGTGTGCCTGTTTTGTGGCGCTGCCTTCTGTTGCATTTGGAGGCAGTTTTAGGAGTACAGATGGACACATAAGGGTGAACAAGTTGCAGCTAAGTCTTTCACATTTATTTTTATTTTATATGATTCAGAAGACTACCTTAATCATACACAACTACTAAGTTTTTTTAAGTAATGTTACTGAGGGAGATTTTGGAGAGAATTATATTTTAGTTTTTAAACCTCAAAATAGATTGTTATTATTTTTTGGTTAATCTAGAAGATATAATCAAACTTGAATTTATTTCTTATTACTACTTCCCAAATGTACATTTAGCACTAGCTGTAATATGTTTAGCCTCTGCTAAAGAAAATATTTAGAAATTACTTATTTTCAAATATATTGTTATACCTTTCTCTAGCTATTCTTAAATGACAATTGCATTTATGTGTATTTTATTTTTCTTTTTCAGTTTGGAAAAACTGATTTAATGGCTGTTACACTTGCTCAGTCATTAGCCCATAATATTGGTATTATCTCAGACAAAAGAAAGTTAGCAAGCGGTAAGTTATAAACATGTGTGATTTAACTGCATTTAAAATAGACTCTCTGTTAAGTGTGTTGTAGAATGAAATTCTCTGATTCAGTTGCTTGATCAGAAGAGTATACGTGATGATAAAAAATAAAGAAGCCAGGGTACAAAATGTTGTTTTCAGATACAGATGAAAATTTCTGCATGCATAATAAACACTTAAAGCCATGTAATAGTAAATTCATAGTTGAATTTAACCTAAGAAGGGGCAAAACAAGAGTTTATTTTGGTAATTTGAAATGGCCTCCAAGAGAATTCTAGGCATTTATTTCAGATATAGTATTTTATTAGGTTTTTTTACAACATATGGCCACAGAGGTAAAATTCCCGTATCAGGATTGAACATAATGATGGGCTTTGTAATATATGGACCTAGTAAAATGTGCTAGGTTTCTCATTTGTGAAGAATATCTTTTCCCAAGTGTGCAAAGTTACTTCACTGTGAATGGTCACATTGTAGGCATTTAGAGAAACAATTTGATTGTAGCATTTTATTATTTTAGTAAATTTATAAGCATAGTTATGTATAATAACTTACCAATTTCAGAACACTTTTATTTGACAGATGAATGCATGGTATGTTCCTACACTGAGATTCTCTAACTCTAAAGCTAATCACACCGTTTTTAGACCTATTTTATAGATGCACTGACTAGATCTGAAATAAAATGTCTCCAAGATTACATATATGTTAAGTGTCCAACTAAGGTTTGCATGCAGGTATTCCTGATTCTGAGGTCCTTCTGCTCAATCCATGTAGTCCACTCCTTGCTGTCTTGATGCAGAAGGTTTGAAAAGTGGGCAGAACATTGTAATAACACCCTGGGAGGCCTGTGAAGCTGAGATCTTCCCTCCTTCATTGGTATTTGGTTTTCTTTAATTCATGTTAAGTGAATGGTTCAAAATTTTGGCCATTTGTTAAAATGTCAGAGACGATTTTTTTTAAAACAAAATTCTGTAAACTTGATAGGGTCAAAGTATTTTTTTGTTGTTATAATTGCATAAAAACTTAAAAGTGTAAGCAGAATTAGAAAGCAAGTGTTACTTTTTTAATGAGCATTTTAAAATAAAGGGAAGGTAATTTTTTTAAATCTAGAAACCAGTACAACTGTGTTCATTTTATGAAAAGGTTTGCGTATTCATTTTCTCTTAGGTGAGTGTAAATGTGACGACACATGGTCGGGCTGCATAATGGGAGACACTGGGTGAGCCGTTTTAGATGAAAATAACTTACATTTATCTGCTGTGCTGTTACCTTTTAGACAATATGGTACTTAATAACACTGCATGGACTCCTCCCACAGCATTTAGGAGAAAATCAGAAGTCAGTATTTTTAATGATCCTGTATATAAAATATCTTCAAAGATAGCCTCTTTTTTTCCCTTTTTTTGAGGCATAGTCTTTATGTGTGCTCCAAGCTGGCCTTTACCTCACTGTGTAGCCCTGACTGGCCTCCAGGTCTTGAGTCTCCTGTCTCACCTTCCCACGTGCTTTAATTACAGGCGTGCGCTACCACATCTGGATTAAAATAATCTCTTAGTTAAGAAAAAAAGAGGGGCTGGGGATTTGATTCAGTGGCCTAAGTGGCAAGCGTTAAATCATGAGTTCAATCCCTGGTACCAAAAAAAAAAAAAAAAAAAAAAGAAAAGAAAAGAAAAAAGAATCGGTGTCAATTTAGTAGACCTCAGCGATTTTTAAGCCTTGAATCTAGGCTAGAAATTTAAGAAATGAGAAATAAGTTTGTTTTTGATGGCTTGCACTGTGATGGCAAACCTTTCAGAGATGAGCGCCCAAACGGCTATCCTAAATCCACCTGTTTATCTTCAAGTGCCAATGCAGCAGTTCAGCCTGAATAGTGAGGTTCTAGTTTAGGGAAAACAACATGTATGCAGAAGGTTCACCACTGCTGGTCGACAGCTTACCTCTTCATTTCATTTCTTTTTTTCTGCTTCAGCTCCAGTTGAATGGGTAACAGGTAGTGGTGTGCTGGGAAGTTGACTCTCAAAAACCAGAACAGGAAGATAGCGTAGACCTGCAGCTTCCTCCGAGTTCCGTGCACCTGGGGTCCGCAGAGGCAGAGCTCAGGCTGTGGCAGGGGCGTCATGGTGTGGTGCCGACTGCCCTCAGACGGGCTGTCCTCTTCACACTGGCCACCTTCACCCAGCCGCCATCACCTCTTGGCTTCCGTGCTTCCTAAATGGGTTTCCCCCCAGTATTATTACTATCACCTGACTTTCCACACTGATCATCCTGTTCAATTTTTATTTCAGTAACATTCAAAACACTCAGCCTCGAGGCTCTCTCTCTCCCTTTTTGATCCCCATTTCCATCATCATTAAAAAGTAGAGAAAACAAAACAACGAACACTTGCTTCACTCAGTTTTAAAAGTAAAACACTGCCTTTGTGGTTAAATTTGTTCTCCCCTGTGTTAGTCAGTGTACCTCGGCCCTAGCCAAGGGGACCGTCAGCTGGAGTCCAGTTTATACTACTGTTTGGAGGGTGTGTGCGCTCGTGTGTGTCTTGGTTATTTTCCTCCTTGCTGGGGCACAGTACCTGACACCCACCACTTGAAGGAGTTGAGGTTTGTTTTAGCTCACATTTTAGAGGTTTCTGTTCTTGCATGGTCTGCCAACTCTGAGGCAGGCTAGCATGGCAGAGGGCCGTGGTGGAAGACTGCCGATCCCACCATGGCCAATCGGAGACAGAGCAGTGAAGGGGGAAGCCGGGGAGCAGACGCAGTGCGCCTTCCCAGGCCACACCCCCATGACCCATCTCTTTTGACCAGGCCCTGCTGCCTAGCAGTAATTCAGCTCTCAGGCCCCCACTAATCCAGTTATTTTACAAAGGCCCACCTGTGAGCAGTGAAGATCCAGGGGGACAGTGGATTAAAAGTCCTAACAGTGTGTTTGCATTTTATATCAGAGGCATCTCACTGTAGGTATAGTACCATAGACATAAGGTGAGTTCGTGCTGAGAAAGGACCGTGCTGAGAAAGGGCTTGAGCTCTAGAGCCATCGTCCTGCTTGGAGCCTGGGAATCTGCCTAGTGGAAAGAACAGGCTTCAGATTTTTTCCTTCAGTATTTAGACGTCCATAATCTTTCTTTGTCCTCATTTGCAATGTCATTCGCCGTATGAGTCTGATCTGTTTGCTAACCATAATTATGTATTGGTTTCAAGCATTTTTTTTTTACTTGCTAACCATAGTCCTGCATGGATTTTTTAAATTTGCTTATCATAATTGTGCATGAACATTCAGCTTTTTTCGATTTCCTGAATATTCTCTTTCTGTGGAGATTTCCTCTATGAAATCACACTTCTAACTTACTATATATATAATAATAAAGCTTATATCAAGACTTACTATAATTTTTAACATCAGTGTAACAATTTAATTCTGTACTTATATTCATCTTGCTATTTAGTTATACATATTTAAGGGATTACAGTTGATATTAATTTGTATTTTATATCTCAGATCATAGACTTGATTTTCAACACTTAAACTTGAATTTTGAGTTCTCAAGGTATGTCTGACAAGGAAAATAAATGTTGGAGGCAACATACATATATAAAATATTTTTTAAAATGTCTTTGGACATTTAGTAATGAAAGGAAGTGATATAATTTTCTAAAAATTACTAAATTTTATTAAAAGCCAGTTGCTATATTATGTCTGATTGTTCTAGTGAATTGTTAAGATTTTCATGGACAATCTGCATAGTTCTAACCATACTTCAAAGCAAAATCAAATGGATGTCTTCTGACATTTGTAGTTCATTGCATTGGAATTCTTACATTAACTAGATGCAAACAGAGCCGGGCATGGTGTGCACACCTGCAATCCTAGCACCTCAGTAGGCTGAGGCAGGAGGATTGCTCTGAGTCTGAGGACAGCCTGGTTTAGAGTGAGTTCAAGGCCAATCGGAACTTCAGAGTAAAACCCTATCTCAGAAAGACCTCTCACCGCCAAAAAAGATGCAAGCAAGAGAAACACTTTATATGAAACATTATCTGGTATGACTCTTAGTTCGATTTATGACGAATACCACCTAACAGTACTAATCATGGTATGTGTTTTCATGAATACATTCTCTCACATTTTTGCCTTCTGATGGGCTTCTGTACTCCTAAATGTTGGAAACTATGGTTAGAATGAATACTGTTAGTCTTATTTAAAGGTATAAAAGTTACAATGTTAAGGTTTATATTGAATTTAAGAGATATTATCCTGAAAAACAGCAGTTTGGAGGCAGAGGGAGAAGACTGTATCTGCCTTCAGATGTTTGAAGAGTTAGGCTGAGGTAGAGGGATGAGGTTTATTTGATTCAGTTAAGAACAACTCGATGTGGAAGTTACAGGAAGTAAGATGTGGTGAAATTAAGGTAAGAGTCCTGCACACACATATGGGCTGTTAATGTATGAACAGCACTTGCATGAGTTAGAACAGGTGTCTCGTCCCTCCCCGCTGAGGGACAGCAGACAAGCTCCCTGCTCTGCCGTGTGCAGGAGGCGAGCTGGGCTGTGACCCTTGCAGGCAGCTTTGCAGGGAAGAGGTCAAGTTTGACCTGCAGGGAGAGTTTGTGACTTTTCTTTGGCACAGGGAGTCATCTCAGGTTTTGATTCGTAGAATAAAGAATACATATGTATATGTGCATCTATACATGTGTATGTATGTATGTATACACATAAATACATGTATTTGTATAGAAGTATGTGTTGTGATCTGGAAGTCCTCTTGACTGTCTTCAGTGGTGCTTGTTATGAAGCCTCACTGTCTTGAATTGATTCCAAATGTTTACATTTCATGGTCATTTTGACTCCGAGGAAGAGCCAGGAGTTGCACAGTGCCAGATCTAGTGATGGTGGATAAGGAAGTGTAATTTTTATAAAACTCTTTCTTCCAATGAATGGCACTTGGCAGCAATAATTACATATTTTTGATCATACATCCTAAGACACTAATGAGAGAGAACTTCCAGACCTGCTATGGAAAGCAGCAAGAGGGGTAGGATAAGTGGGCTCAAAGTAAGGAGGAGTATTTCGAGGAAGATTAATGGCAGTGTGTAATGCATTTTTAAAAATGTAAACATTCATTGGATATTTTGATTGCCCCTTTTATATGATGCATTAGAGAGGACAGTGTTAAGATCATAGTGAGGGGTAGTCATTGAAAGGACAAAGAAGTAGATATGGAAGATAGTTGTTAAATTAAGAATAAAATTTATATTTCCTACTAGGACAAGGGAGTGAAAGAAATAAGAAAGTGCACAGCTTATTCAAGGCAACTTTATTTGGACAGCTTGGCATGAAATGCTTCAAAAATGAATTTAGAGTTAATAATCATTTATTATCAATTGACTTATTAACCACTGTACTAGGCAGAAATAGATATTACAAATGGACACAGTCCTCACAGGTTAGATGGAGAGGCTTTGTAACAATTAGTCATTATTATCTTGGTCCTCTTTTTTAATAGATGTTCAAAAAATAGTTCTTGAAAAATAGAGAACATAACATTTATACTACTTTTCTCCAGTGCTAACCATGGTTAATAGTAAATTTAGTATATGTTAATTCAGAAACTTCTTTCCACTTCCATTTTTGTTGTATAAAATTTACTCTGTGCTAGATATATAATTATTCATTTCCTATTTAATATTATACAGTGAGCACTTTCTGTGTTCAGCACTATGATTATTAAAAACTTCATGATACTCTTTATTTATTTATATATCATAGTTCATTATTCTCTTACTATAAAACATTTGGGTTATTGTCATGTTATTTGCTGACATAAATTATTTTTGTCTATTTTTTAAATAAATATTTTTGTCTATATATCTTTTCACACATAGCTTATTGTTTCCTTAAGAAAAAAATCTAAAAGTATAATACTAAATCTAAGGGTGTGCACATTTTTCAGATTCTTAATGGATGTAGTTTCATTGTTCTCAAAGGGTCCTTACGTTTTTGACCCTTTTTTACTTTTTTGGTATACATTTTTAAAAATAATCTCAAACTTGAGGAAGATTTGCAAGATTAATAACAAAGATCTCTTTTGTTCTCTGAATTATAAATTGCTAACTTTGTGCCCTTTCAAACTCCTTAAGGTGCACTTCCTAAACCAAAACCACTCTCTTATAGAACCACACTATAACCAGTAAAACCTTAAATTATTACCTCTCACATAAGACTTCTGTATTTTAAGAATATCATTTATAGCACAAAGTTCAGAATGAGGTAGCACATTTTAGTTTTTACATCTCTTCAGCTTCCTTTGGTCTGGAACAGTTCCTTAATTTTATTTGAGTTTTATGACCTGACATGCCTATAGATGTAGGTCAGTTATTTTGAGGAATTTTCTGCTTTTTGGGTTTTGGCCCAGATTTAATATCTAAGACTCATTTTGAAAAGATTTTTCCTGACTGTCCTTGATTTAATTTATAAGTATGGTATGTGTGTGTTTTCTTTAAATGCATAAATAGTGAACAATTCATATTCACCATTAGTACTGAATGAACTTAGAAATATACTGATTGAACGCAGTTCTTATACAATGAGTACAAGTGTTATACCTATGTGGAATTCATTCTTTCCTTTCAATGTAAAATGCATGGTCTTAACAATCTTCAATGTTAAGACTAATAAAAAAAGAGATGAATGTTGTACCCAATTACTGATTTTCTGCTCTCCTACAGCTATTACCTACCCAAAAAGTTTACCCAGTGTAATATTGAAGAGTATCATGACTTCCTGAATAGTGGAGGTGGGACCTGCCTGTTTAACAAACCTTCTAAGGTAATAAGTGTGATCAAGAGTTGTTAATTATTAATCTTCCTAGTTATAAACACAAAAAGAGCTTTTCAGTGTGGGCTCTCAGTATGTATTCTTGATGGGCTAAATACCTAAACTTTCAATATCAACTTTAACGTTGGGTATTTTGCAGAGTTCTAAGGTAACAGAATAGATAGATGAGTGGAGTTCTTTTGTTTTTCTATGTCTTGTTTTGTTTTGTGCCCCTAGTTAGTTAGGAAAGTGTATACATGTCTTTTTAGAAGAATGTATATAACCTCAGTCTGTCATCTGAAAACTTTAATTTTGAATCAAGTATTATGTATGTGTCTAATAGCAATTATTTGCTAATTTTGTCTATTTCTATGAAACAAATTATGTTCAAAATATAATAAAATTGATGGAGAGTTAATAAAACATACCTAAAATGTATTCTTGGACAGGCTAAGAATTGCTCTAATCTCTGACACAGAATCATTGTTTGCCATTCTCTGAGAAGTAGAGTTAATAGGTGCCATTTTTTATATTAAATAGATCAGTGGATATATTAAATTTTGTGATACTTTTCATGTCTGTAAAACAATGTCGAGGAAAATATAGTTAGTAGTGAGCTTTTTTGCAGATTAAACTTGATCTGCACAACAACTTTAGAACACTAATTAAATGGATAGCTAATACTATTATTATGCCTAAGTAGTTGTGCCAAGATTTGATTTGATTTGATTTATTTTATTTTATTTTGGTGCTGGAAATTGAGCGCAGCACATGCTGTGCCCAGGAGCCACGCCCCAGGCCTGTGCCAAGAGTTTAATCTGGACATTCTGACTCCAAAGCCCTTGCTCTTGACTGAAATGGATTTCAGGAATCCATTAAACTTGGTTTCAGTCAGTGACTAGGTGCTCTTTTTATTTTGGTCCTTTTGGTGTGCGTGTCATATCTGTAAATATATGTGAAGCTATATCCACGTAGTCAACATGAAATGGATATGTAAGTGGGCATTTCTGAATTTCTAAGTTCTAAAAGTCATGCCTTTTAGTTTGGATAAATCAAAATGTGTTGGGGATGACTGGAAGGGACAGCAGACATGTGGGTGTAGCACTCAGGTCTCTTAGAGTCTTTGCCCCTGACTCTTCTGTATTTTAGTTCCCTCTCTGGTTTTTGTTCCATAGCTTCTGGATCCTCCAGAGTGTGGCAACGGCTTCATTGAGACTGGGGAGGAGTGTGACTGTGGGACATCTGCGGTGAGTCTCTAGTCATTCTGAAGATGGTTTTGTAGGTAATTCAGGGTCCTTCGAGGGCCATACATGTGCATGTACAGGGCCAGTGTTATGCTTGGAAATTTGGTAGAATCTGTGAATGAAAGATGACTGTTGTGAGTCTGTATACTTTTTTTAGAAACTTGGTACTCTTGAGGAGTTTTAGGACAATGACACCACTCTCTGATGTTTTGCACACATTTACCTCCCTTAGGAATGTGTCCTGGAAGGGGCGGAGTGTTGTAAGAAATGCACGTTGACTCATGACTCACAGTGCAGTGATGGGCTCTGCTGCCAAAAATGCAAGGTAAATAAAAGCTGAACAGGGATGCTGGGACGGAGAGAATGCGGTGGTCACACTGCTAAGCCTGGGCAGATAGAAGGTGATAATAAGCGTGTCTGAATAGCTCGACACTGATAAGGGTCCCGCTATATCTTAGGAGGTGTGGTTACGTTATTTTTCCAGCCGACAGTGGTTTGCCCAGGGTCTTGCGTGAAGTAGGTCAGGGAGTCTGGGCCTGGGCGTTGTCGGTCCTCAGGGGCCGCACTCGCTACCCGGCCTCTCTGAGGAAGTGCCCGCAGTGATTTCAGCGGTACTGATCTTTGATTCAGGTGTACAGTTACCGTTCTTTGTCAAGCCGGGCAGGTATCTGATAGATTCTTCTTGCGTCTTTTGCATTTGCTGTGGAGGGAGTGAAAGCTATACTGTAACCGTGATAATATGCTAGGTCTTAACTGTGCATGGAACTGAGACTGCATCTCTCTGTATCCTCACATCTATTTTCAGATATTTAAACCTTTACATCAAGACTAACAGTTTACATCAAGACTAAAGGTTTACCTTTTCCAAAGAACTCAGTCTTTTTTTTCTCTTCTTATGTAATACGTGGTGTAACACCCTACATTGTTTCTGAGATTGAACATCTCTGTGTTTCCAGCGTGGACATTTTATAGAGCAGATGGAGGCCTGGCAAGATCACCATGTGCACCTAGCATATGCTGGTCCCTTCTGAGTCTCCACCCAGTGGTCACTGCCTGTACCTTCCCTGGACCCATGTACAGCTCCAGTCCTGGGCGACCTGGGTCTCCTCTTAGCACCCCAGGCCCGTATGAATCTCTTGCCTGGTACCCCAGGCTGTAGAGCCCCACTCAGCAGCAGGCACCCTGTTCCCTCCTTGGATGCACTGGGTCTCCATCTTGTACACCATAACATTCTCGGGTGTACTGAGTCTCTGCTGAGTGACCCCGACCCTCCAGAGTCTGCCCTGTGCTCAGGCCAGTGCCATGCCTGCGGGAGTCTCCATCTGCCACCCAGTGCTGGTGCCCGGCCTGCTATCATCTCCCCCTCCAACAGGGGTCGCCACGTTCTACACAGAGGGGCAGGGAGGAATGTGGCTGGTTGGTTCTGGGAAAACAACACTCATTTGGAAATACATAGGAATTTTTTTCCTTCTCTCCTTTTAACTCAGTTTTTTTCCACTGTATTGTTATTTTTGGGGAGTGGAGTTTGGAGATTTATCACCTATTTTTTTTTTTACTCTTCTTTTTTATTATTTGTTTGTTTAATTAGGTCCTCTTTTTATTCCTTCTTTTTTCTTTTCTTATTGTCTTTTAATTTGTTTCCTTACTATTTTTTCCTCTAATCTCTGTTTTTATTATTTGTCCTTTTCCTTGTTTTTGGTTTTTTCCTCATTACTGTTATCTAATGCTACTGGCTTTTTACTACTTCTTAACAGGATCTTTCACTTT
>PVJX010011515.1:0-53324 GCA_004027295.1 Dolichotis patagonum | reverse complement strand
ATTATGTTTCAGCTTTCTCAGTACCTTATTGATCTGTTTTGTTGTTGTTACTTCCTTTTTAATCACCTTATATAATTCTGTTGTTTTGTTTTTGAGTTTCTCGTCATTCATGTCACATGGATCAGCTTTGGTGGAGTTGGGAGTTTTTGGAGGTATTTTGTTACCTTATTTTCTCATGTTCTCTTGTTTTATTTTTATTCAATTTTTATTAACTTGGAGGTAGTAATATACAACAAAACAGGATGGAATAAAGCCAATTGAGACTGTGTGGTGAAATTGTCACAGAACATCACAGCAGGTCACCAGGACAACAGTAATAGGCAACATTGTATATCTCGTTGTCTTCACAATAGTTGTTCTTCTACTAGGTACAGCAAAATCAAAAGAAATACACAACATTATAGAACACATCAACACAGAGTATTGAATAGAGCAACACCGTTAATCAGGACAAAGCAAAACGGCTATAAAAATATCTGCCTTCAGACACAGTAGAAGGAAGCTCCCCCCACTTAATGTACCAAATATGGTCACCTCCTAAGAGATACCCAGATCCCTGGATCCCAATTGTTGACCAGGGGAGGGGGTGTATGTGGTATGTTTGATTCTAAGCCCACACCCAGTAGGCAGCAGGCTAGTTGCTGGTTGGCTCAGCGCCTTAAGTTCCAACATGGCGTGGATCTCAGGAATCGCTGTTGCTTCTTGTTTCCCCACCCTGGGGTGGCCACGGCTTGCCAGATCACAGTCACTTACCAGGGCGGCAGGCTGGTTGCTGGTTGGCTCAGCGTCCTAAGTTCCAACATGGCACGGATCTCAGGAGACGCTCTCGCTTCTTATTTCCCCGCCCTGGGGAACCAACCACATTCTTATTACTGTTTTTAGTGCATTCATATGTGTCACGTTAAGCTTCCCAACAAAGCTCTGTTTGACTCATTTTATGGATAGAGGAACTGAAGTTCCTATATGGGAATGATTGCATTTTACAGTATATTTCTGTATATGAATACTACACAGCTCTTAAAATAATGTTTTTGAAGATTTCTTAAAGGACATGATATTATAACAAAAGTGTGTAAGAATTAAGCTCAATTTCCATATATTCAACTAGGAAAAATATGTCAAATTCTAGCAGTAGAATTAGGGATGATTTTTACATTTGTTTATGGATAGTTTTTTAAATTTAAGAAAACTAAGTTTATTTCAAAGAAAAAGTTACGTGCAGAAAAGATTTCTTTGTCTTAGAATGCTTTTGTCTATTATATATGAAAGAAATTTATTTCTCACAGTTCAGGATTGAGGGAAGTCTAACACAAAGAAGTTGGCAGATTCAGTGCCTGGGGAGGAGGAGCTGCTTCCTTGTTCGTGGATGAAGCCTTCTTTCTGTTTCCTTACAAATAGTCATGATCTACTTTTTAAGGTCTCTTTGATTAGGTCACCAGTTCCAATCATGAGGTCTCCATTCTCATGACCTAAAATCGTCCTAACAGTATCCACTTGCAGGTTAAAATTTAAACATATGAATTTTTCAGAGATACTAACATTCATATCATGCCACAAGATAACAAAATAGCACAGAATTTCAAAGAAAAGGAAAATAACATGTGGTAAAAAATAACATTTGATACAAACCTTAAAAGATAGATTGGAGTCCCACACGCCACGACTAGATATAAAGAGGCAAGAAAGATCCACTCCAGGAGGGGAAGGGCAGAGTAAGATTAATAAAAGTTTCGGGGTACATTCAAAGAAGTAAAGAAAAGACCCATAGCAGATGAAAGCTAGATTGGAAATGTTTATTTCATAATCAACAGTAAACTTTTGAAAATTTTAGGTGGGGTAACGCCATGGCCAAAGGAACACTTTAAGATATTAATCTGCCAGGAATATATACAATGAATGACAGATGAAAGAGAGTAAAGGTAGGATGAATAATTACAAAGTCATTTAAGTGAAATAGCCCTACAGCAAAGAGACTTGAACTAATATGCTGGCAGGGCAATGATAAGGGAGGATAACGCGAGGGAAGTTCTCCTCCCAGCTTCTCCAACCCGACCACATCCCTGCTACTCTTGCTCCATTCATTTCAGCTACACAGGCCTCCTGCTTCTGAAAGAAGCCAATCACATCACTGCTCAGGGTCCTTCCACATTCTGTACCCTGCACCCTCCTCTTTGTTCATTATTTCATTCATTGGGTCTCATTTTCAATACTTTTTCCAGAAATGTTTGCCTAAATAAGTCAGTTGACTAGGTCTTCTTGTTTTACTCTCTTGTAGTCCCTTGAACCTTACCGTAATCAATAGTTACGAACTAAATGCTTACTGGGCTTATCAGTTATTTTACAAGTATTATTTCATTTTATTCTTTTTTTTGTCTTTTTGTACCAGGGATGATCAAACTCATGACCTCACACTTGCCAGGCAGGCATTTATGCTGTTGAGCTAACCCCTGACCCTTTCATTTGATTCTTAAAACAGTCCCATAATAGTACTAACATTACTACTGTGACTTACCCAGATATACTAGTTCACAAAAGGGAGGTAATTTAATATAACAACTACTAGCATGAGTGTAAATCTAGAGATAACCAGATTAGATACTATTACTAATGACCCATTACCACTTACTAGCTGTAAGATTCCCTACAGCAAAGTCATTTAGTCATTCTGAATCTCTATTTTCTCTTCTGTAAAATGGGGTGATATCCAGTCTGTCTTACATGAAAAAGACTGATACAGAATAAGTGTAATATAGTTGATGAGGTGATAATTTATTATGTGATAAGTTGCTTGAAACCTACTTTCCCATCCATTCTGGGAGAGCATATAGTCTGTCCACAAAAGGTGAACTGTCTTGGCCATTGTATCACCATATCATCAGCATGACCACCATGATCATGTCATCATCACCACCATCATCATTGTCATCATCGTAATCATCATCATCATCTAGCATGCAGACAGTGGGGACCCGATAAATATTCTATTGGATGAATACACAAATGAAAAGCTGAGTGCACGGACCTTACCACCTCATACAGCCACATACACAGAATACTTCAAAATTTACAGTACTTGTTTCATTATTTTATATAATTTTAACTATATACTCAAATAATGAAGGGAAGGAACTGATGTTTCCATTTTCCTTTGAAAATGCAAAGCCTCCAAAAATCATTTACTTCAGGTCACATAGCTAAAAAATGATAGAGCCGAAGAAGAACCTGTTAGACTGTCTGAAGATGGAGATACCCTGAAGATAACTTAGGTGACAATCTCCACAGGCAGGGTTGAATCAGTCACCATTCATTATCTTCTCCAGAGCTGACTTCAGCCTGAGCCCTGATCTTGCTGTGAATGCTGAAAAGTTCTCTGATTGCTGCTTCAGCTAGTTCGGTGGGCTTCTACACGGCACTGGCTGGTCCCTCCTATTCCAGACACCTCCTATGCACCCCACTGCCCACCCCAAATCGGTGTACAGACTCACTAACTACTTACAGATCCACCCCAGCCCACTTCAAATTGTAGTACAGCCTCACTAACCAAACCTGACACCAACCGAGAGTACTTTCATTGGCCCATCACAAGTGATTTCTTCTTGGTTGATACGAAAAGAAAGAGATTAAATGAAGTAACTAACTTTCAAGCCTGGTTTACCAGGAGAATGACACAAACACAAATTAGTCAATATGGGAAGACTTTGAGGGAACACAGAATTAGTTCAACATTAGACATTTCAAGTTCAAGATACCAAGGAGATCCCTAAGTGAGCAGCAAACGGAAATGTGATTCACACTTAGGAAAAAGGTAAAAGCCAAGATAGAACTGAGGGAGTCATGCATGCAAAATGAACAGCCACAGATAAAGAATTCAAATCTTGCAAGATGTCATTTAGGGGGACCTTTTCAAGTGTTTGGTGGTGTGCTGGCACCTCAGAAGAGCAATGGGGTGTGTCCTGATGCCTGGGCCTGAGGCTCAGACCCTGCTTCAAACAGTACAGAGCCACACTTACCAGATCTATGTTGAATGCCAGAGTCTGTCTGATTGAAAATTTTCTGTTAATAGACATATTTAAAGCACTAGTTTCATATATAGTCTCACTCGCTCTCTCATTCTCTCCTATTACCACAGCCTCTTACAACATCTGCCTCCACACAAGTCTATGATAGGGAGAAATCATTAGCAGTATTTAAATTGTGATAAGTGAGCAAGAACTTAGCCCCAGTGACTCTAACTGAATAATATTCAGTGTGTGATGGACTCGTGTGTGATTTAGAAAATATTTTGATTCTAGAGTAGTTACAGTTGAATGGTTCAGTTACAAATACAAACTGGTTCACTAGAGTTTAACGAATTTTTTTTTAATTTCTCAGTTCAGTGGAGAATGAAAACAATAACGTTCAGCAAATATATTTAATATATTCCATGTTTTTGCTCATCACTCTGTACCCCATCAATTTCTCCAATGGATGCTGGTGTACTATACTCCAGGTCTCAATTTAAAAAGGCATCAGAACCGTCCTTGCTATGGATTAGGCCCCAGTTAGCCCTTTCCTTGTGTCATGGGTGAAGCTAGGGTATAATCTTGTAGGGAAAATACCTACCCAAGAGTTCTTGCAGAGAAGGTGCCATTCAGAGGATGCCTTAAAAACAACAGTGCCACAGGGATGAGAAATTACTCAGACACAGCTGCCTCTGACGGCACCTCAGGTTTCATGCAGATTAAACCTCCCTAGTGTTGCCTTCTTGGCTTGATTCCCACAGTCACAAGCTACACATGGCCCCTAATCCATGTTAGACTAGAGCAATGTCAGGGCAAATGTAAACTTCCAGCAGTAATCCCATGGGACAAATCCTAGCCTTCCTTTAGCTGAGCCTCCAAAAATTAAAAAGGAGAGGAGAAGAGAGATAGACAAAGAAGGAAAGAAATAGAGGAAGAGAAGACAAGAGATGAGAAGTGAAGAAAGAGAAAAAAAAAGAAAAAGAAAAGGAGGCCCATGAACAAGTCAATGTCTTAAAAACAATTTCTCTACCCATAATCCCATAGTCTCAGATGCTGAGACAGGAAGATCTCAAGTTTGAGCCCAACCTGGAGAATTTAGTGACTTAACAAGACTCTGTCTCTAAATAAAAAATAAAAATAGGTTAAAGATGTAGCTCAGTGTGGAGGCCCTGGGTATAAACCCCAATACTGCAGGGGAAAACTGTTTAGTATTACCTTGTATTTTGAGGAACACACAAATGTATTTTTTTTTTTTGCAGTTACAAAAGGTACCTAAGACAATCACTGAATTCCCTATGGAAAATGTATAATATTACATAGAGTAAAATTTCTCCCACTGCAAATATACTATTAAAGCAGTACATTATTTATCAAGTGTTTATGTTAGTAATTTCTATTAAATCTTAAATGTGGGGTTCTTTGAAGGATTCAATCTATTCTATTTTTTTATCCTTAGAAATATATCTATTTGGAAGATAATGAATAGTAGCTTCCACAAAGGAAGTGATGAATCATCACATGATCTAGAACAATGTGAAATTGGGAAGGAAAATCAGACATGAAGTCAGACACCCTGGGTTCAAATCCCAACACTTTACCTACTTCATAGGTAGCTTTGAGCCACTTTACTGTCTGAGCTTTTTTCCTTCTCTTTAAAGCAGACTGTCATGAGAACTAAAAGTGGTGTTATGCCCCTAGACCTGGCACAGAGAGTATGATTAATATGCATTTTCTCACTTTTCTGCCCTTCTCATATAAATCAGGGGCCACCTGTTTGTGTCCCCCAAATGTATCAATTGCTAAAGAGAAATCCTTGATATGACCTAGCCTACAAAATAAGATTAGAGCTTGCCACAAATATTAGTATTCTGCGTACATTCCTCCATCTCATTTATCAGACCATGAAATAGGCCTGGAAAAAAATGATTTTTTTTAAAAAAAAGAAACTAAGAAAGGCAACTATTTTGATGGATGCCCAGTTGAAAGATGGTTTCAGAATGCTCTGGTGCCTGAGTTCACCTTAGCTCACCGCTGAGGAAAGTGGAAAATAAGGAAAAATTCTTCTGTAAATTTCTGTCCCTGGAAGTTTGTTCTCAGGTAATATAAAAGAGCTTGCACAAAACCAAAGGACAGGGCCAGGGATATAGCTCAGTGACACAAGCACCTGCCTGGCAAGTGCAGGTTGTGAGTGTGATCTCAGTACCAAAAAAAAAAAAAAAAAAAAAAAGGAAATCAAGGATCAGAGTAACTTGGATTTAAATACCTAGTTCTGCTGAGAAAGTTATTTCCATTTCTGAGAGTTGGCCTCTCAACTGTAAAGTAAAAATTATAACAAAGTCTGCCTCATGGGATAGTGGGAAAATTAAACAAAATAATGTAAACAAGTGCTGTGAGACATGATAAGTGCTCAACAAGTGACTGGTATTAATTATTGCTGCCACAGTACCTCACAATGACCAATGACAGAATTCAAGATTATGAAAGCAATATCTGAGAGCAAATGTCTATGACTCCTTTGTAAAATTATCAAGTATAATCCATAGTTTGATTGATAGCCATATTGAGGCTTAAAGACTTGATTGATTAGATTATTTTCAAATTTTCACATTTATGGGCTGGGGATTTAGCTCAGTGGCTTAAGCGCCTGCCTGGCAAGTGTGAAGTCGTGAGTTCAATCCCCGGTACCAAAACAAAAACAAAAACAAAAAAAAGCAAAAAAAATTTTTTTCACATTTATTTCCTTTTCTGTCTGTTAAAAGCTGCAACTTCTGAAATCACCAGGAAGAAAAGTTAAAATTCTTAACATTCATTCATGATAGCCCTTATCTTTTAGCTATATGGTAAAAGTTTCTCTTAAAACTACAACTACAAAAAAAAATACTAAGATCTATTTTCACTATATTATTCTAGTCTCCCTTGAAAAGGAAGTTGGAAGTCCAATTGTCTGGTTTAGACTATCCACTTAGTGAATTAGAGTAAATACTGGGTAGGAGGACATTTTTTATAACTGGTACAAAGCCTCATTTCCAGACTGATATTGAAACTCAAAACCTCTAGTTCTTTCTAAAAATGGAACTTTCATATTTCTTCTCATAAAGCCATCAGAGAAATAACATCTCATCTTGACTTCTTTCACTTTTGCAATAACATTCCGCATGAAACTTCCCCCAGTGTTCACTGACCTTCTCCACTTTGTCCCTGAAAACCTTTCGTTAATATCTTTCATCATGGTGACCATTTGATTTACACTCACAGGTAGGAAAGAGCAGATCTGCAGCTGCTGATTGTGATGCTCTATTGCCACCTCTATTTTGTAAGCCATTTCATACCTGATTATGCTAATCTTACAACATTGTGTTTGAACAAGTTGTTGCCTCTCAAAGACTAAGAATATTATGGAGACAGCAACAAATGCAATCAAATATTCTGTTCTTGCATTTTAGTCACTGACTTTCCAAAGAAGAGCCAAGAATATAAATTTTGATGGAAGGAGAAAAGTGAAACTTGAACATTAGAAAATGTTTAAAAGAACCTGTAATTGTGTGGAACTGGATAGCATGGACCTTCTGGCAAATGCCAATGACTGCAAACTAAGCAATTAGACTAACTCTAAGAAAATGACATCTCTAAATTAACAGTATTTTCTTCCCTTCTTGTACCAACCTCTCTAAAGACTCCTTTCTGGGGTTCTGCTAAGTGCTTGATGCTGCAGGAAGCAGGATTAAACACAGTAAGTCAAGAGCACTCGGCTTTCCGCTGTGAATATTATACTCTATTTCCACTTGATTTTGAAAGTAAATATTTCTTGGAAAGGAACCCTATGAATGGAAAAACAATGATCCTGGTTTCCACCAACTAAAACACATTTAACTTATCATTTAACTTCCTATAACACAGAACATGAACTGGAGAATATGTAATCAAACTGCTAGAGAATAGCCAGTATGTCTAAGGTTAGAGAATGAGCTTTGATGATTGTGTGGTAGCTATATTCTCAAGGAGTTACAGTCTAAAGACATAGATAAAATAATGGGGACCTTTGTAAGTATCCAGTACAGGCTATGATTCCAAATGTAACAAAGACTCATTATTGGAAAGTGCAACTAGATAAAGAAGCCCATGTAATACTGCAGGAGACACTAGCGTTGTGCTGAGGAACACTATAACTTGCTGATATTTGGAAAAGGGCATCATTTAAGAAAAAAGAGATAAGGAAATGCCTAAATCTTTTATAAGTATTCTCATTGGAATTCTCTGGAGATAGTTTTTCCAACTGAGTGTGTATTACAACTTTTATATTAGAACCTGAGGAAACAGACACTCAATTTTAAACTGTTCATGACCCTAAGTATGGCCTACTTTCATTATAAGATCTTTGTCTGCTTAACAATTTCCCCATACAAGTACAGTATGTACTAGTTTAATAGAAGTAACTTTCATTGACTGAAATTAATGTGCATAATGAATATTTTATTCAGATTATTCCTATTCTTCTATAATTTACATGATTCCTAATCATCTGCATTGTATCCCTGAATTCTTTCTTTCAGAACCCAATTAGCTTTCCATACCTGTATTCTTCAAGCCACTTTCTGCACTTTTTTAACCCAGTCATATTGAGCTACTCACTGTTTTCTGTCTGGGGTTCTAAATTTTCCCACATTTGTGCATCTATTCATACTACTTTCTCTCCATGAATCTGTTTAGCATGAATAGTGGGTGCTGTGTGTAGGAAAAGCACAGATGAACAAAAAACAGCTCTTCAGGAAAAATTAATGGACAGAAGGGCTGATCTCTCCTGAAAAGTGGAGAGGATAGTAAAGGGCAAATCCCTTCACAAAAATCTAAGAGGATGGACCAAATTTGAGAAGATTCAAAGTACCAGGCTTCCCCATATGGTGACATCTTTCTTGAGGATACCTGTGGCAGTTTCTGCTCTTTATAATCATGCTATGATATCCAGCTTCCAGCTTTGTAGAAAGTGAGATGACAACAGACAGCACAGTATTCTCTCTATATTTCTTATGTCATTCAGTTTTCTGTGTTTTTCTTCCTACATACAGGACAGAAGTCCTTTGTGTAATGGTGGGTTCAAATTCATATGGGGAATGAGAACCTGAGCTTCAAACCTTCTAAGCAAAATCTTCCACTACATTAGCAGCCTCTGCTCTTAAGATCAGAATGTCTAGGCTACTTCTTAGGAAATTTTCATTAAAGACTACCAGCTTCAGGGTTTCAGGAACAAAATTATATTTATTATGAAAAATGATTTGTGTGAAACACTTTTTTGAGTCATGCCCAGTATAAAAGTTTTGTTTAGAAGCAAAAAAAAACTCAAAACTTTAACTGACCTATAAATAATAATAAAGTTCCATATAACAACATTCCTGCATTACAGATAAGCTGTTTTCACTGTCTCCTGCTGGAAGTTTAGCTCTGAAAAGGGTTCAGGTAACAACTTTAAGAAAGGCAGAGACACTTTTCATCTTTCTTAGCCTGGTTCTTGGAGATGTAAATCACTTCTCACTGACAGCTCGACCCTCTTGGTCTTCCCACTTCAGATTACTTCCTGTCTGTGACTGGTAAACTTCTCAGTAGCTTCTGTAAAGATACAATTCATAATCCTGCTTGCTGTCTAATACAGTTTAAAAAGGGACAGGCAAGTTATTTGTTCACCATAGCTACACTGAAAGAAAAGACTGGGGGATGCAAACATTTTAGCTAAAAGAACATGAATGCATTTTATTTCATAGGCTGCAAGATGAAAAAAACTAACCAGCTTCTGTCCATGCAGCTGGAATTTTTTAAATTTATTTTTACTAATCATGGTTAGGCACAAATAGCACACAGTGAACAGCAGATGAATAGATGAATGGAGGAATAAATGGATGGGTGGCTACATGGATGAATAGTGGGCCTTTGACTAGAGTCACTGCAGACAAAGAAGAAGCAAGAGAAACTCATGTTTCAAATATACTATTTGTGTAAATCAAATTAAAAAGTATAATAAAGGACAGTCAAAAACTACAACTAAAATTTTAGTTACAGATTTCAACTTGCCTTGCCACTCCTTGGGTTAACTAATTTGGGTTTTACTGAGAACTAACTGTGCTAATGCAGTGTTCAAGTCCATGCAAACGTTGCATGGGATTGAGTGGACCTTAATGTTAACTCTTATATAAAAAATAAAAAATAAATTTAAAGACAGCAATTCTACCCACAGTTATAGGTCATGCATGGGTTCCAGCTCTCCTAGTAAAAGGTTTCAGTTCAAATAAAAATAAGGGCCATTTAATTTGCAGTCACTACAACAGACTGACATTGCAACAGGTTTGGATGCAGTTTAATTGAAACTATGAATTACTCCCCATCATCTGGGAAGCAAGAGCTCATTATTCTGATGTTCTTGCTTCTTTTGGAAACAGAAATAGCCCAGTGCCTCAGGAAATATACACATTTCAACAGGCTCAAAACACAGGACTCTTTCTGACTCTTGGATGTTTCCCTCTGCCTTTCTCTCTACAACAGTGATAACAATGGTAACGCAAAGAGGGGTTAGATTAAAGTGAAAAGACAACAGACCCAGAATGTTCTTAAACCCCTCAGATTAAGCTAGGACCATAGATTGGCCCAATGATGCAAAATCTAGTGCTAAATTCCTTCCACAGCTGCCATCTTTCTGACATGAAATCTGAGAGGAATATTTAAGAAGACAAGGCAGGTAACAGACTACCTTTGTTTGAACTGATGAACTTGGAAGTTAGAGGGCCTTTTAGATGGGAGGACATGATCTCCCCAGTTTTGGGGTAAACTGGGAAAGATGGAAACAACAGAGGTTACAGTGGCAGTCAGAGCACAATAAAGAAAATTTCTGCTCTCCCTGCCCCATATGCAGTGTGTCAAGGATCCTGGACCATGGTAATCAAGGAAATGATCCATTTTTGTTTATGAGTCTCTGACTTTGGGACATAACAGGAGACAGCACTATGGATGAGGTCGCATTCTCCTGCAGTGGAATGGCTCCAGCAATTCCCAGTAGAAAAGGGTTTGACTGAGCAAACACTCAACTTCCCTGAGGCTGACCCAAAACCATACTAGGAGAGGATACTTTACCAATCCACTTTAACTAGGGACAGCAAAGAACTGGTTCAATTTGGATAAAGACTAGTGATTGCTTCTCTTCTCTATCAGTAGGGTACTGAGGCTGGCAGACATCAGGTACTAAGACGAGGGCCCAAAAGACATTGAATTCTGGCTGCAATAATTATAATTAGGTGCACATGCATGGTTATGGCTGGTATCTAGATATACCCCCAAAGCCTCATGTGGTCATAGTTTAGACTTTTTAAGGGTCTCTAGATCTAGAGTGTGTGATGCTGGGTTTAAGAGTATGATGCTGGAACTAAGAGTATGTGATTACTAAATTAGTCCAGTGATTGGTTTAACATAGTTCTGAGAGTGGATAATAGCAAGGTTGTCTGAATTTGAGTACTACCGACCCTAAGAGTAAGTAGCCTGGACAGAACATAAGAAAGAGGGTTGCCATAGTTTGCTTGCTGTTTGCTACTTTGCTGCTTTGCTACCTTTTACCTTCCATGAACTGTTTCTCCTCTGTGGTTCCTCTGCCATGCCGCCCTGGTTTGGAGCCAGCCAATGATGGACTGAAACCTCTACAAACTGTGAGCTGAAATAAACCTTTCCTCTTTTCACTTTGTGTGTCAGGTATTTTGTCTCTGCAATGAGAAAAATAACTCACTGATATGAATAAGACATGAATACACACATGTACAAAAACATTCCTTGCAATGAGCTCAGTTTTCATGCAAAACAGAAACAAAAAGCAAGGGACAACATTAAATAGAGCTGCAGTAGAATAGATCCAAAAAGCTCCATGTGGGAATTCTATAAATTAGCATGATTCTAACTTGGAATCTTGCCATGTTGTTCATACCAGTGTCTCATAGCTTGCTGTATGCCTCTGCCCAATTTTCATGTCATAGTCCTGCTTCATCTAGGTTGCATGGGCAAGTTAGAGCTAAATAAATGTACAACCAGATATAGATTCTGTGTGTCTGTTACACACCAGTCTTTCACCCTTGAGACTATACTGTCACATTTAAAAATTTATATTTGGTCATAAAATTATCTCTTAGCTGATTATCATTATAAATATCCCTACCTGATAATTAATAAATAACTGTAATTATAAAATTTAGATACTTTGATTATTGCTCACTACCTACTAATTCATAGTGACTAGTGTGTTGTTTAATAACACGATTGTTATTAATGAAAACCTAGGGTTTCATAATTTCACTGACAACACAGATAGATACAAAAGGAATAGTCTACCTTCCTAGATTATGCTGTGTATAATTTGTTCATTTTTGTCACATTAAATTTATTTTAGAATTCAGATTTAAAATTGGATTTAATAAGTATTCATGGTTTAAGTCCTGGATATGCTTGGAATCTGCGGCTCAGCTATAACAATAAATCCTATTTATGGTTTTCCTTTTTCTAGGTTTTCCAGCGGCAACCCAGGCAGTCACAGCAAATTCATTCTCACACAAAACATTGCTTTGGTTTAGATTCATTATGTTTTTCAAGCATATCATTAGAGAATGTAAATGCAAAGATTCAAGTTCTAATTCATAGCACTGTGATGTCAGTGAATATCAGGGACTTTAAAAATATGTAATGAGAAAGAAAGTACACTCCCTTGATTTCTTAGTGCCTTGAAGATTGTAATGTCCTGTGTACCTTCATGTGGAACATTTATGCAAAATTAGCCTCATGATTTGAGCCAGTAATTTGAGGTCTGTTTATATTATTGGGGCACTTTCTTTCCCTATTATTGGGTTCTCTTTGGAACATGACTAATTATTTTCTTGAGAAACAAGAGGTTTCTTGTGCCTCAGAGGCTACAAGAAATATTTTATGACACCAGAATTTTGGAGAGAAATATCCCATGATACATAGGAATTTGGATCTTCATAGAAGAGAGGTGAACAGATTCTTCATCAGTATCCGATAATGTTTAGAGACTAATTAATTACATTGATCTTTGGTTTCCTCATATGTCAGGTGAAATGAGACCATGAGAAAATTTCTAAGGCTGCAAAACTATTGTTTCAATTCTGTAGGGTGGTGAGTGTAAATTTTCTAACACTAGGAAAGTATAGGTCATGTATGGAAAGAAAATTTATGAAGAAATCAGTAACAAACCCATAAGGTGAAGCTGGGGACACCAATCAGAAATAAAAATAGTAGGAAAAAAACCCAAGGCTCGTAATGAATCCTGCTTATGGTGGCTATTTTCTGTCTCTGATATGCTATCATCCATTTCCAGTGTGTTACTGGTCATGTCTTTACATGGAAGTTCTATAAGGTGATCTTCAAATTTATTAAGTTCCATAATAATTGCATTATTTCTGTCAATTATATCTCATCTGTTTCTGTCGCTACTGAGGGCTCTTAGCACCCTCTTGGCCATGCAGCCTTTAAATTTATTAGATTCCTACCTATTTCTAGAAACTCATCAAGGAGGGCTCAATTCTGCTGATCCTGCTTCAGTGATTTATTGCCGAAGGTACTCTTCTCCATCAGCACTTAGTTCAGACCTTACTGTGAATTTTCACAATGCCTAATTCACCTCCTCACCTCTGTTTTTCTATCTGTCTCTTCCTGGCCATTCTGTAAATAGACAGTAGAGTCATTTCCCAAAGGGCAGGTCAGAGCCTGTTATGCTTAAATACATTCAATTTTGCCCCCTAACCTCTACTGCCTTTGTGATTCCCACAACCTGATTTCAACCAATTTTTTCTTTTTTTTATTCCTTTCCAATCTCTTTCATTCATATAGCTATATTCCTAGCTTACTGAATTTAATTCTTTTTCCTGATTTTTTTCACCCCTACATTGCTCCCCCATTATCTTCACATGTCTAAATGTGCTATTTATGTTGGTACTGAAGGCACCAATTGCCAACTATTGTCTTTTCTAAAGTTTCCCTACACCTTCCTGCTAGAAGCAATCGTCACTGCCTTCACATGACTACCTACAACATTTAACCTATACCTTTCTTGTGACGCTTCTTACTCTCTGTGTTAACTTATTTAAAAACACAATGGGAATGTAAGCTCCTTGATTAACTAACTTAGTTTCTTCTATAGAGGATGGCCATAATTCCTACACTGTTTGAAGTTATTGAGTGTCTCATCAAAGGCCTCACATACACAAATACCTTTTGGCTACCCAAAAAATGAATTTGAGGAATAGTTTGAATGGACTACTCAGCTATAGATACCAAATTGTTTTGAATTCTTCCCCTACAAAACTTTTAAAATAGCATTAACATTTCAGTATGGGTCTTCCAAGATGCATGTTCTGAATTTTTTTTATGCCTATAAATCCAAGTAACATCTTCAAATATTGTTTGCTCTTTGTGACAAAAGTAAGGTCACATTAGAATAATTATAGCTAACATGTATTGATCCTTTATTAAATAGTATGTCATATATTAAAAGTTTGACACTAATTATCTCATTTAATTCTCATAGCAATCTAATAGGGTCATCTAACTTGTTAACAATGATAGAAAAATATGTTGAATAAAATTCTAATGGCTACACAGCTAACAGATAGAAATCCAAGAAAATCAGTCAAAGTAACTTCACATTAGGATCTATCTATTTACCTACTATGCTCTACTATTTCCCGTAGAAAAGAAACAAAATGGCTTTGGAATTAGACAAGAGTTTAATCTTCCCTTTGCTATTTATTACTAGTTGTGTGACCTTGAGCAAGTTATTTAATTTTCCAGAGACACATTTCATTCTCTATAAAATAGGTAAAAGCAAGCCTATTGAGCAGAGTTCTTAATAGAAATCAATGAAATACTATCTCTATTACTCAATGCCAGGCTCCTCGCCCTCGGGAGCAGCTTCCCTTTCGGGATCTCTTCTCCATTTCATCCTTAGTTGTTCATTCTCCTATTTCATATTCTTTCCTAGTCTCCCACATGGCTGAGTCATTTTTCCTTTAAAGACCTTTTGGAACATAAAAACATTACCACATGCACCTACATCCATTATGTGGTTCTACAAAACATCAGAAGATCCTTTAAAAGTGAAAGTTTTCTCTTTTTGTAAAATTTTTGGTTGCATATCTGGCAGACTCTTCTCTTATTATCTTCATATAGAATGAGGAGTAGAATCAGTGAGCATATATAACTTCTTGGCTACAAGTGGGAGAGGAGAAAGAGTTTCTCTTGCAGTTATGTATGTGTCTAATACAATAACTGACAAAGAACGAATCCATAAATACAGTATTAGTTGTTTTCTCTCAACCCGGAAGGAAAATGGTGAGTTGTAATACTGAAATGCTAAAATGGAAAAAATCTCACACTTGTGGAATTTATGTATCACCAGTTACACTAACCCAATGCAATGGGAGGCATAAATTCTACTGTTTTTGTAAGTTTGAGTGCCTTATTTTGTGTTGTCATTGATCTCAGGGCCTTCACACTGAGTCCCTCTTTTCATTTTGAGATGGGTCCTCACTGAGTCACTCAGTTTCCAGGCTGGGCTCAAATTTGAGATCTTCCAGCTTTGGCTTCCCAGGGTTCTGAAGTTTAAAGAATGTACCTCTTTTTTTTCCTCTTTATTTTTTAGCTCAAAAAAATTTTTATCGAAGTAGCTGCAAGTACTTTCACCAGCTATTAAAGCACGTTAATAGGCAGAAGAACAGACAAGAAAGCATACAGAACATATAAAATAATCACATTAAATCAGAATGCATCCCTAGGTACAATGGTCATGATCATTTATTTTCAATTATTTTCTTAGTTTTAGGTTTATAGCTATAAGCCACTCTGAGTAGTACCTTTTTTTCTCATGTTAGCACTGTGGACTTGTAACAGCAGAGTAAGTCTGTAGATTGCTACACAGAATCATTATTCATTTTGCCTCTTCATTTTAAAACCAAATTTGAGGTCTTCTCTCTTTATTCTCTTACTTACATTTAGAGGATATAGGGGAAACATCAATCTTTCATAGTCTTTCATCTTAAATCAGTTCCAAATTCATAAAATACAAAGTAAAGATGAAGTTTTTGGGGGACAGACATTGAGTTATCCATAGTCATTTAAAAATGTACTACCTGCCTTTAAGGTCTTCCTCATGTACTTTTGAAATGAGATATAGAGAAGAAACAAAAACAGAAAAAAAAAAAAGAAAAAGAATCCCAAATGGAAGTTCACTCCGTTTCCCATGGTCACAACTACCATTTTATGTGTATAATGTAGTGGAGGTTTTTTGGTTTATTTTTTTAAGAGCATAAAACTGAAATAAATAAAACAGAATAGAGACAATCAAAACAAACCAATGAACATGATACAAGACTTTAAAACAAGATAAAAGGAAACCAACAATGGCTACCATGATGCTTCTTGCTATCTTCAAAATAACTTCCTATACCATTGGGCACAATAAAAATCAAACAAAACAGAACAGAATAAAACTAATCAAAACAAAACAATGAAAGCAATACAGGACTTCAAAACAAAAGAGTAGGAATACAACAGTGACTACCATAATGCATCTTGTTATCTTCAAAGTAGCTGTTTATACCATCAGACATAATAAAATCAAATAAAACAAAATAGAATAAAATCAATCAAAAGAAAACAAGTAAAGCAATACAGGGCTTTGAATCAAGAAAATTGGAAGTCAATATTGGCTACTGTAATACATTTTATTATTTTTGAAAAGGTTGTCCATGCTATCAAATATGATAAATTAAAAAAACAAAACAGAATAAAACCAGGCTAAACAGAACAGTGAAAACAACACAGGGTTTCAAAACAGGATATAGATTAATAATGGCCACTGCCTTCCCCTTCTAGACAACTCCTCCGCTTTCACCTTCATAACATCTATTGTGCATTTTTTATTCCACTAACTCCTTTAGTATTTTATACTAGGGAGACAACACAATATTCACCCATGTGACTCTGAATCATTTCACCCATAAGCATGATCTCAAATTGTATCCACTTACTTCCAAGAGCCTCTAGGTTATCTTTCTTTATAGCTGAGTAGCTTTCCACTGTATAGAAATGCCATATTTTTCTTATCATTCTGCAGTTGATGGGCAAGCTACCCCTCCTTGTTTTCTGATTCCCTGTCACATAGAGCATTATTTTCTCTCCTTTGACTTTTAGTCTATGAATTTCCTTTTGAGTTAAATGTGTTTCTTGAATAAAGCATATCAATGGATCTTGTCTCCTGATCCACTCTGCCTGTGTTTCTTTTTATTGGTGAATTGAGTTCATCTATATTAATGGTTATAGTCAACATGCACTGCCTCATCTCTGCCATGTTATTTTTCTGCTGTTGGCTGGCTACTTTTCCCCTCCATTCAGTTGTCTGCCCCACTTAGTGATCTCACACTGCCACACTTCTTGGAACCATGGTCTTTTTTTATCTCTTTCTCTCTAACGTCCTTCTTTGTAGGATTGGCTCAGTGGTCATGAATTCTTTCAGTTGTTCTTTGTCATGGAAGTATCTTTTTTTCTCACTAACTTTGAAAGATAGTTTTACAGGGTACATCAATCTGGATTGGAGGTTATTTTCTTTCAAGACTTGGAATACTTCACTCCAAGCTCTTCCTGACTTCATGGTTTGTGTTGAGAAGTCTGTCATGATTCTGATAGGCTTTCCTTTATAGGTGATCTGTTTCTTTTCTCTAACAGCTTTTAATATTCTGTTCTTTTGTTGAATTTCTGAGGTCTTGATTATTATATGTCTGGGTGTAGATTTATTTTGGTTATGCCTAGCTGGAGTTTTATATGCTTCACTTATCTGGGTATCATGTCCTTTTCCCATGTTTGGGAAGTTTTCTGCTATTACTTCTGTAAATAGAATTTTAATGTCATTTGTGTTGACCCTTGCTTTTTCACTGACATCTATTATTCTTAAGTTGTTTTGGTTTGTGTCATCTTACAGTTGTTGAATTGTTATTTCCTGATTCCTTATTATTTTTCATATATCTTCCCTTTTGTGATCACAAGCTGCATACCTGTCTTCAAGACCCAAAAATCTATCTTCAGTTTTTTTCAAGTGATTTTGCCAACTTTCAATGGAGGTTTTAATTTCCTGGAATAAATCTTTGAATCTGATTCATGCATTCCATTTCTTTCTTATATTGTTCATTCACGGTTTCCCTCATTTTCCTGTGCTCAATTTTTTATCCATGTCTTCTTTAGAGATGTTTTTAATATGTTTTTCATTTCTTCTTTTACTTGAGATAGTACTTCTGTTCTAATTTATTTTATAGCTTCATGAAGTTGTCTCTTTACTTAAGTTGCTATCACTGCAGAAACTTCAGGTGTGTGACTCCCAATTTCTTCCATGTTTTCATCTGCTGGACTGTCTCTGTTTGGGTTGGAGGCCAGAGACTGCCTTTTGTTTCTTTGTCTTGACATTTTCTTGGGTTCTTCCAAATAAGTGGGTAACAGGATCCCAGGCACTTCCCATGTTGGCTACAATTTCTCTGGAGCATGACTGTTTGGTTCTCCTGGGATCTCCTGGCCAGTGCTGGCTATGGGTATCCAATGGTGGCCACTGGGTGTACTGATGCAGGGCCAGCTTTTGTTTTTCCTGGCCCATGCTGGGTACCTGGGACTGAGTCATTGAAAGGCTGCTGGAGTGCATGCAGGGGCAGGACTGTCTGCTGCCTCCCTACAGAGCTGGTTACCTGAGAGCAATGCCTTTCCAAAGGCTGCCAGAGTGCACATGGGGGCAGGGCCTGCCTCTGCCTCTGCCTCCCAACCCAAACTGGTTATGTGCAGGCAATGTCTTCTGATGGCTGCTGGAGTGAGTGCAGGGACAGGACCAGCTGCTGCCTTCCCACCGAGCTGGTTACCTGAGGGCAGTGTCTTCTGATGGCTTCTGGAGTGCGCCTGTATAATGTAGGGTTTGTCTTGCAGTCTAATAGCTTGTCAACAGTCAGTTTTGAATCTCATGGAAACCATTATTCAGCAGCGACATGTGGTCAGTTGAGGGAACAGAGTTAGCATCAACTGTACTCAACAGAATACAGAGAAACTGGAGTTAATCTACAGAGAACAACAGGGAAAGATAAGAAACAGACCCACAATAGTATCAACATGCATTATTAGGCCAGTGTCATGGTAACAACCCACACAGATTTCCTTTAACTGAGTTTATACACAGATAGAGACAATTTTATCAAGACCCATAGCCTCTGGAGGCTCATCAGGGCAGAATCCATCAGCTGTGGTGAAGCATCTGAGAACACCAACTGGTTGGCCAAAGCCATCCATTCAAAGGTTGCCAGGAAATCAGTGCTATCCAACTACATCTCTATTCTGAAGATGATAATCATTGAATAAATCTGGACTTATGGCTCTTTCAGGGTCAATTAATCCTTCTGAGCTGTAGAAAAACTCATATCTTTCAAAACTACCTACTTCATGGATATATGGTTCAGTTTGATTGTCATCATACAAGTACGCTTACTCTCTTTCATCTGCAGCTGAGACTTATGCCAACAAAACTTTTCCCTCTGAATGTTTTTAGTATTCATCATTTTTCTTCATAATATCTTGCTATAATATCTAGTGTATTATATCAGACCTTTTGGGTTTCATTATTTTGTCATGCATCAGATCAATGCTGGAATCTTTGTTTCCTTGATTGTGATATCTCTCCTGGTATGGTGGAAAAACTCTCTGGTAGAACGCATTAACTGACACAAAATTCATCTTCTTTTTGTTGAACATTTAGCAATTCAATAAGGGGAGGGATTGTCACAGATTTCGCTAGCAACATAGCACAAGAGTCATCCATATGTACCATTCCAATTATAACCACTTCTAAAACAAGGTCACCTTCTGCAACACTGATTTTAGTTTATGCTCAAGGTTTGGAACAAACTGGTACTCTTTAAGACCTGTTCCCAGTCCAAGTCTGGAATGAACAGATTTGCTAGTGTTCCCAAACATTCTCTATAATGAATAAACAAAATATTAGTTGGTTCATCACACTGGGTAATGTGCCTAGTAATTTTCATCAGTAATGGATCCTTGAACTTCAGAGCCCTTTTCAGGAGCATCTTCAACCCATTTCCTTCACAAATCAACTGTACATTCCTCATTAGCAGCAAGATTAATGCAGAGAAGAATGAGCTCCAAATCATTTAGTTCATCTGAACATTCAGAGGACATCTTCATTAATTATGGCATGCTGTTAATGTATGAAAACATTGATTTATAGTGATCATTCATGATTATGTGGTAAAACACATTTTGCTTTTGTTGTTTTTCTTTGCCTAGGACTGTTGTGAGTTTGGGGAGAAGTCCAACTTGTGCTAGTCCTATGTGAAGGGACAGGTTTAGTAAAAGCTAGAGAGTGATATTCAGTAAACCTTCATGCATACACGATGTCAGTTTTTACCTCTGTCTTTCTTTGTTTCCTGATAATGAGTCATGCAGCTCTGCAAATAGTACAACAGCTGTTCCATTTCATTTAATTTTGAGGGACAAATAAGTTTACATTCCTCAACCACCTTCCACCCTGGGAAGTTCTATATTAGCACTGAAATCCTTCAGAGAAACAATTCTTTGGCATCCATTTTGTTCTGTCAACATAGAATTTCCCAGTTCTCCACTTCGTATTGAACGGAAGTGATTTATCTGATGAATGTACATGACTATCACTTCCTTTAACCTTCCTGAGGGGTAATGCGGCATCCTCCCCTTGCATGGCACTTCCTGAGAGGAGTCAAGCACCCTAACCCAAGGCAGTGACACTCCAAACCCGGGAGGTAGGGCAGTGGCAGTACTGTAGTTACCATGGTGTCACCGTGGATCCTCCCACAGTAACTGTTCCCAGTCGCCACCCAGACCACCCCAGGGACCCTCTACCTAGCCTTTCTAAGGTGCATGCACCTTAGACCCCTTAATTTCTTTCTTTTTTTGTTTATGTATGTCTGAAACTCATTTGGAATAAAAGTTATTATTCACAGCCAAAACTTAATTCCCAAATCACAGAGCCAAAGCTCTTATTTTTTAATCAAATCAACTTAGCAGTTTTATTTTCATGGGTTGTGCTTTGAGCGTGATACCTAGAAACTCATCACCAAATTCAAGGTCACTCAGATTTCTTCTATTTCATTGTAGAAGGCTTAAAGTTTGCAATTAGGTGTATGATTAACTTTGAGCTAATTTTTGTGAAAGGTCCCAAAGTTATTTTGACATACACACCTGCACATGCACATGCAGATGCCCATGCACGGTCTAGCACCATTTGTGGTTGAAATTCTCCTTGAATTTTTTTTGCTTCTTCATCAGAGATTAATTTACTATGCATTTATTCAGGTTGGTTTCTAGACTCTCAAGCCTGTTTTACTAATCTATGCTCTAATATTACACTGTACCACACTGTCTTCATTAACCACTCAGTCTTGAAATCAGGTAATATGAATCCTCTTTGTTTTTATCCAGTACTGTGTTAATAATTGTAGGATTTTCATCTTTCTAGGTAAACATTAGAGTTAATTTATCAATGTCTACAAAATAGTTTTGGGGGATGCTGACTAGGACTTTTTTTTTTTGTACCAGGGATCAAACTCATGACCTTGTGTTTGCCAAGCAGGCACTTACACCACTGAGCTAAACCCCTGGCTCTTAGGATTTTTTAACTATAGATTAAATTAGAGCTAATTGATGTCTGGTTTTTTTTAGTTTATTTAAGTTTATTGATACAATTTAGGTATACATAATGATCACATTCATTATAGGGAATTTGTAGTTGTACATGATATATCATGATTCCTCCTTTTTTTTCCGAATCCTGAACCCTCCCCTCCTTTCAGAACACCGTCCTCTCCCCTTTCACAATGCTCTGTTTTCATTTTATCCTTCTTTTCTCATTGTTTCCATTCCCTCCCTTTTTTTCCCTCCCCCTTCCATAGTTCCCTTTTCCTTTTGAATAATTTCTACCTATTTCACAATATCTATGATATATCTTTGTTCATATTTACATTTTCAGTTTCTCAAACCAGAAAAATAATGCAATATTTACACATATGTGTCCAGTTGATTTCACTTGGGATCTCAAAGTCCATCTACTTAGCTATGAATGTCTCAATTTTATATCCCCTTATGACTGAGTACTACTCCATTATATACAGTTTAACAGGACATCTTTTTATTCATTCATTTTCTTACCATATCAGCAGAGCAAAAGACTAAAATCACATGATCACCTCAATAGATGCAGAAAAAGCATCTGATGAAGTCCAATACTCATCATAATAACAGCCCTACAGAAAATTGGAATAGGCAGTCTTTATCTTAATCTGATAAAAGCCATTGATGACAAACCAATAGCCAACATCATACTAAATGGTCAAAAACTGAAAACGTTCATTCTAAAATTAGGAACAAGACAAGGATGTCCACTATCACAACTACTACTCAATATAGTTCTGGAAACATTGGCCAGAGCAATTAGATATGAGAAAGAAATAAAGATATTTAAAGGAAGAAATTCAATTGTCATTACTTGCAGATGATATCATATTCTACAAGGAAGACCCCAAAAACTCCACCAAAAGATTTCTAGATTTAATAACCAGATTTAGTAGTATAGCAGAATATGAAGTCAATACTCAAAACTCTGTAGCCTTCCTATATGCAAATAACAAACTCACTGAGATACGAATTAGGAAAACAATAGCCTTCAAAATAGCACTGAAAAAAAAATACTTAGGAATCCACCTAACAAAGGAAGTAAAATATTTCTACACTGAAAATTACAGTACTCTAAAAAAAGAGATCAAAAAAGATATCAAAAAATGGAAATATATCCCTTGCTTTTGGGTACGAAGAACCAATATAGTGAAAACAACCATACTTCCAAAATAGCTATACATGTTTAATGCAAATTCCAATCAAAATACCATTAGCGTAACTCACAGAACTAAAGAAAACATTCCTAAAATTTTAAGAGAGAGTTGTAGCCCCAAGGACAATAAAGTCAAAGCAGGGAGCATCATAATCCCTGACTGGAAATTATACTACAGAGCTACTGTGATAAAAACAGCATGGTAGTGGCAAAAAACAAACAAACAAAAAACCAGACCTGACCTGAGCTAAATCCCCAGCCCTACACTCAACCATCTTATCTTTGACAAAGGTGGCAACACATTCACTGGAAGAAGGACAGGCTTTTTAATAAGTGGGCTGGGAAAACTGGCTTTCCACATACTGAAGACTAAAATTAGATCCCTGTCTATCCATGCACTGAACTAAAATCAAAATAGATCAAAGATCTAAATAATCAAACAGAAATACTGAATCTGTTGGACAATAAAATAGATAGAACATTGGAAGACATAAGTCAAGGCAAAGACTTTATAAACAACACTCCAGTCACACAGGTATTGTCACAAAGAATCATCAACTGGGATCTCATTTTATTAAAAAGCTTTTGCACAGCAAAAGAAATCACTGACAGAGTCAAAAGATAACCCACAGGGCAGGAAAAAATTTATGTCAGCTGATCTTCAGATGACTAATATCTAGAACATATAAATAACTGAAAAAAAATCAGATCCTCCAGATTCAAAGATCTAATTCCAAAATGGGCATCTGAGATGAATAGACACTTCTCAGAAGAAGTACAAATGACAAGGAAATATATTTTACAATGTTCAACATCGCTGGTCATCCAAGTGAATTAAAACAATGCTGATATTCCATCTCATTCCAGAAAGAATGGTTATTATGAAGAAAACCAACTAATAACAACTTCTGGAGGGGCTGCAAAGAAAAAGGAACTCTTCTCCACTGTTAGTGGAAGAGTAGACTGGCGCAACCTCTATGAAAATCAGTGTGGAGATTTCTCAAAAAACTAGGACTAGAGGTCCCATTTGACCCAGCTCTTCCCCTTTTGGTTATCTTTATGGAAGAATTATAAGCATCATAACACAGCAATATATGCCCTGGCTATAGTGCTGTAGTTTGTAGTAGCTATATTTTGAAGATTGATATCTTACCAGTATCAAGTCTTCTTATCTATGCATGTGAAATATGTTAGCATTTATTTATATTTTCTTTGATTTTTTTTCATCAAAGAGCTTCATAGCTGTCCAAAAATAGATCCTGTACATACTTTGATTTATAGCTAACTCTTTTCTCAGTGCAATTGTGAATAGCATTGTTTTTAAACTTCAAATTCCATTTTTATGTGTTGCTGGTAAATTAGAAAACAACTGACCTTTGTTTATTAACTGTGATTCATATGACCTTATTATAACCACTCATTAATTCTAAAAAAAATTAATTTTATTCAATTTTGTGATTTTTATGTAGAAAACTATAACCTCTATTATTAAAGTTTTGCTCATTTTTTGCTAAATTACAAGCATTTTAGTTCTTTTCCTTATCTTACTGTGGTATCTATGACTTTTGATATGTTATGAAAGAGGGTTGAGACAGAAAATTTTTGTTTTGCCCCCAATCTTGGCAGGAAAGGGTTAAGTTTCTCATCTCTAAGTATGCTGCTAACTATAGGTAATCTGTACATGTTCCTTATCAAGTTGAGAAAGTTCACTTGTATTCCTGATTTGTTGAGAGTTTGTACCATGAATGGAAAGATCTCAATTGTAAAGACTCAAGCTTTCCTTTTAACTTTTTTCATCTTTTTAGGTTTCTAAGTTATGCTTACTTATCCATTTAATTTTTATTTTCTTGGTTCCTAACGTGGCATAATTAAGCCATCTGGAGGTTTTGATATGACTTACTAAATAGATACGATTTTTCCCCCAGGTAAAATAAATTACTGCAATCATGTGTAAAAATATACAGTAGTTTACTCTAAGTATCTCTGAAATTTGTTTGGGGAAAACAATCAAGACAGAGCTTCTGTTTCTTTTCTTTTCTTTTTTTTTAACAAATATGACTCTGAGTGTGCACAGTAGATTCATATATGGGTACTTTGACACTGGGTTTGTAAAACTCAAACAGTGAAAATAGTTTCCAAGAAAAAGATTAAAACAGTCTCTCCAAGAAAAAAAGAAAAGATTTTTTTTCCTTTTCTAAAAAGAGTTGCCTATGATAAATAGCAGTCTAATAGTGTGAATGTAGACTAAAGATCAGAGTTGTAGCCAGGTTCATTCATGAAGTAGTTGTACAATCTTGGGCAAATCAGGTGACATCTTTGTGATTCTGTTATCCCATTTCTCAACTGCAGTGAAATATCACCCATCACCACCACCACTATGTGGTCCCCACCTACTTTAAAATGATGGATGTGTAAATTGCCTTTTGTAATTTTCACATCCAGTAGAAATGGGAAATGCTACTATCATCAGAAGTGTAAGTTAGGAAGAAAGTGCTGTGAGATCCTTTGATCAGATTTTTACACCGACACTTGATCATTGATACAATATTATTTTCTAGAATTTCCACTTTTGCTAAATTCCATTGCCAGACCAGGTCTCTAAAGTTTACCAGCTTATCACTAATGCAAATGCTGCTGTTGTATGAGTTTGTCTTCTTTGATTAGCTTCTTATCTGGTCAAATGAGATGAGCAGTCATTTAGCAGAGTTACGGTAGTGGCGATGGATTTGGATCAGAGGATCCAAATAATTGCCTGTTCTGGAAGGCACAGGGACAACCAGCTGTGCTTTCACAACTTGCAGAAGGTGTTTGAGACAACAGAGTCAATTATTATCCTTTCCCATAATTGACACTGAGCTCTCATCATGTGCTGGGTACCACGTAGGTAAAATAGAGGCTAACTGTCGGGTCCTTATCACACACTTAGGGTGGAGTACAACTCATCAGTAAAAGGATGAATTATTCCAGGTGACAAACTGAATGAATCTTACGGAAATTATGCTGAGTGGAAAAAAAATAGTCTCAAAAGGATATATAGTGCTTGATTTTGTTTATGGTACTTCCATGAAACAACATGGTTATAGAGGTGGAGAATGGATTAGTGTTTGCCAGGGGTTAAGGAAGAGAGGGGAGGGTAGAGATGTGATTTTAAAGACATCACGTGAGAGAGCCTTGGGATGATGATAAAGCTGATTATCGTAAGGGTTACACATGGCCAAACATAGGATAAAAGCGTATAGTATCACATACTTACATACATACATGAGTGCATGTATAACTGACAATCTCAGCTGACTCTCTGGATTACAGTAATGTCAGTTTCTTGGCTTTTGTATTTTTATAATATTCTTTAGTTATGTGTTCTCATGCTGGAAAAGGTGGGAGACTCTCCTGCATGTTTCTCTCCAATTTTCTGTGAATCTATAATTATTCCAAAATTAAAAGTTCAAAATACATGAGGTCCCTGACCTTCAGGAGCTAAAAGTCAGGTATCTTTCCTTTGCTCCGTCAAAATAAAACAGAAGTTTTCAATCACAGGAATGCCTGAAGTTTCAGATCCTCCTTTATCCTTCCTGGAGACTTCAGGGTTTCCTCATACTTCTTCCAGCATCCATTGCCTGCCAACTCACTCCTGCACAGAGCTGAGTTGCCTGTGAAGACGGCAAGTCTTTCTTCAGATAGAGGGCTATCATCCCTCTTAAGCTAAATATACCAATGAAGTTACTAGAGAAATAAGCAATGCCCCTGTCCCTTTTACATTCCATACCTTTGGACATCTACACAGCGTTCTCAGAGAACATGTCCCCTGATACAAACCAACATTCGAAATACACTCCAGAGGGTTCACAAGTTCCACCACATCGCCAGCTGCATTTGATTGTTAAGTATCCTTTTAGGATCTGGAAGGACTGGAAATGCCCAGCAAGGATCATCGAAGGGTCCTGAGGTGGTAGTACTGACTGAAGGTAAACAAGAAGCTCTCCAGATGAAAGGAGAAGGAGACAATCCCAGGCTTACAATGCCTATGTTCTGTAACACTGAAAAAACACATGTGGCTGAGGAAGAAAAGTGGCTTATGTTACTGCAGTACTGAGTCTGGTGGTGCGAGGTGGCATAGATGTGCACTGGGAAACAACGGGACTAACTTCTGTCATGTGGCTGCAGAGCAGGCTTAGACACAGATCTAAAAGCACAGCTTACACCCACCCTGAGACACCTGGAAGCTGTCTGCTGGCTTGGCAAGCCCGCATCAGCTGTGGTCAGCAGCCAGATGACTGTGAAAGGTTGAGAAGGGGCTGATTTTGCCCTAGTGAGCTCACAGATTGTCCTTATGACAGTGTTTGTATATGTGCATACTGCCCGCTTCCCCTCTTAGTTTAATTTCTGCTGTGGACTGATCCTTTCATTTGTTCACTATCAAAAATCATGAGGCAGAGTAGCAAGCAAACATGCTCTTTGAAAAAAAATACAAGACTTTGCTTGGATCAGATCATCTCAGTTTGAACCAATTATGTCCCTTGCAAGCTATGTGTGTTTAGGCAAGTTCATTTCATTGAGCCTTAGTTTACCCACCTATGAAATAGGACTAGCATTGTACCACACAGAACCATTGTTAGAGAAAATAAAGAAATATATGTGTATTGGGGACCTGCTCAAGATTTCCAACTGCCTGTGTGAGTGGTATGGTGAAGGGTGAAGAAAAAAGCAGAAACAAATTTAGTAATTCATAAAAAGGCTGGCTAGGAGATCAATGCCTCAGGATGAGCAAAGATAGAGACTCTCCAGCTTGCCATGATCTTTATTAGCCAGTGCAGGGTGAGAGGTAGGGTGCTTTCCTACAACAGCATAGAAGCAGTGATAGAACAGGCAAGTTTAACACCATGAAAGAAGTTAACATCCCAAAGGGGTATGTCCTTGTCTTCAGAATTTTGACTCCTTTTCTAATGGCAGTTCCTCTCCCTTGTTCAAGATGCAATGGCTCACATTTTCTCTCTTATCTCTCATATTTGGAATCCCCCAGAAAAGCAAACTCCTGCAAAGATTCCAGTGTCAGTTATTTCTTTGGAAGGGGAAATAAATACCTGTGAGAGGAAAACAAATGTAGCCCCAGATGGAAAGGAAGTCAGTAATGGGAGCAGCCTCAAGGCATTTGTCTCCACAGGCCGTTGATGTAGAATCTCCAGGGAGACTGGAAGCCAGCAGAGGACACTTTGGAATAAGTGGAGGTATTCATCCAGTCACCAGCTAGGGGTTCCCCTAGTAAGGCACTAATGACATTACTGCCATGCAAAGCACATGGAAAAGTAGGCTCTGAGGGCCTGCGCGAGGCCCCAAGCAGGACAGGCAGGTGTGCACAGGAGGCAGGTAGAGGGTGCCTCCGGCCAATGTTACGGGAAGGAACATGAGTGACGCACAGTATGAAAGTGCCTGAGAAATACTGCATATATGTATAAAAAACTCAGTATCTTGGTGTGCACATTTGAATTTTAACAAGAAGAAAGTACCATACAATTAACAGCTCTAATAGAATTTTCAGCACCTTTTTGGTGGGGGGCGGCTTTTATAAGCTCCTTGACAACCATGTTACAAGGACACATATTTTTTTTCCCAGCTAACAGTAAGACAAGCTGCCATCTCGGGTATTCATCTGCATGCATTAACTTGCATCCAACGCTATCACTTTCAAAAGAAAAATTTCTAATCTAAATACAAGAACATCTGATTTGGATGACAAAAGGTGATCATGTGCGGAGAAGTGAGTCGGAGAACATTTATATCCAGAGGGCATCTGTGTCCCTGCCTAGGTGATAGTTCTGGAGAGACAGTTTCAAGATCACAGGGAAATCAAACAGCTGTAGGGCAGAGCCCAAGGCACATTACCACCTGCACAGGCAGTAGACTCTGTTACGGGTCTGGAAACAGGAAAGTGTCTGGCAATAGCTCAATCCCTGTAACACAGGTTGAAATGAATAATCAGGCGTATTAATTTGTTTCCCCCATATTATAAAGCTTGGTTTAGCTCATGCCTTCATTTTTGGACTAGAGCTGATATAATTTAGCTATGCTGGCCAGAAAAGAGGAGACTGCATCTCCAAGGGACAAATTGCATCTGTTCCTCCAACCTAAAGGAGGATAAAAAGAAAGCAGAGATGGGTAATGGGTGTTGATACCGAAGCCCAGGGAAAACATGACATGTTATGTAAAGAAGCCAGAATCTGCTATTATAAGTAGGGTCAGAACCACCACTTTCGGACAGTGGCTCTGAGATTAGAGGGTGCTAGAAGCATTCTATGGCATTAATCTCTCCACCCACAACTCTGGGTAGTAAGTGAATAGTGTGTCGTACACTTAATGAACTTGGTCTTGCCATGATAATGTAATTCATTGAAGACCATTTATCCTCCACTCAATAAGGAGAAAAATGACTTCAATAAAACTATGCCAGCTCCACAGATACATTAGCTTTATTAAAAAGGCATTTTCAGTAGTCAAATTTGTTATAGATTCACATAATTAATCTCTTGAATCAACTTCTCCTTATATATCATTATTGGATAAATGCTGAAAAGCTTTAAGGAAAACAAATATGATCCTCTACTGTAATTGGAAATAGATGTAATAAAGAAGACAGCTATGAAGTATGGTTGTGTTTGGATTCTGCAGCATCAATTTGTAATCTATCCAGTTCTGAGCTATGGCCCAGCTCAACTTCTGCTGTACTTTGGCTTGTGTATATGTTGATGCCCAGTGGGGAGAATAATCATTGAACAAATATTTACTAAGTATTCATAAAGAATAAAGGATCTCATTTTAAGCGAAATAATTGAAGACAGCAACTTACTATTTTCAAGCATAAGAGTATCAGTAACATTCTGATATAATAATATATCATTTATTTCTATGATACTCATTTTAACTCAAATTCACAGATTTTACTTAGCACATGACACACTTTCTCCTTATGGTGAAAATCTGTATTTTTGCCGCTGTGCCTTATTAATGTCCATGCCATTTTCCTCTGCATCGGAAGCCTCCACTCTAAAGTAGCTAATACATGTTTATCCATTTCACTCACACACACTTAGAACTACATGTGCTCTTGAAGTGTATGTGCTTCTGTGTTCCCACTGAGCCGTATTTTTCAATCTGGAGCATCTCCCAAAGGCCCATGTGATGGAAGGAAGATCTGTGCCTGGCGATGGCACTAGTGGAAGGCCGTGGCATCATTAGGGGGACCTGTTCAGTGATGTGTGCCCAATAAGGGAACTGTGAGATCCTGGCCTCTTTTGTTTTTTTTCCTGGCCATAATATGGGTGGGTCTCCTCCTCTATAGACTCCCAACATGAACTATTTTCTTTTCTCCCGATAACTCTTCTGTAAGACAGAAATTACATATTTCTTATGTTTGGTTTAGCTCATCTGTGAAGGGGATGGAACCTGGAAGCGTTGGCCTACAGACCTCCCAGTTGTCTTCTCGAACCAACTGTAGCGCTTCATACATTTGCGGAAATATATATGTATGAAAAATACATGTGTATGCATTCATTCCATTAAAATTCACTGGCATGTGCTGATTTACTGTGCTCCTTTCATCAAAGTCTTCAGTGTGTACATATCTGCAACTAACTTCCTTATTTTGTTCTAGCTTTCATGTTTCTACATCATTCTAAAAAATTAGTCTTGTTGTAGGTTGATTCCTCTTGTGTGTCTTCTCCAAGAAGACTTTGGTTTTACTTAAGCAAATTAATAAAATACTTTGAAATGTAGTAAAATCATGTCATGTCAACATGAGGGATACACTTAAAATGGTATTTACAGGAAGCATTATAGTTTAGAATGCTTTTAGTGCCAAACAAGATTTAAAAATTTGAACATAACATTTCACTCAAGGAAGCATTATACCCAAAAGAAGTAAGAGGAAGAAAATAACAAAACAAATGGCAAAAATCAATGATACAGAGAACCACAACAAACAATAGTTTAAATGGACCATTGATACATTTCAAGGTATTTTTATATGCGTGATATCTATTGAGGCAAGACTTTCAACCATATTCTGATACTTGCCGTGAGAGAAAAAACTGGCATTTTTATTTGTTTGTGTTTGCTGCTTTGCTTCACCTCACCTCACCCCACCTCTCCTCCGCCTCCCTTTGCTTTTGCTTTGCTTTCCAACAAGGTCTCACTGTGTAGGCTGGCGTCAGAACTCACACCATCCTCCTGCCTCAGCCTCCCTGGTGCTGGGATTGCAGATGCGCACCAGTCAACCGACTGCTTTTGTTGCTTTGTTCTTAAAATGTTGAGATGTTTGATGAGAAAGAATATATAGAAGCAAATATTTTAACTAACAGAAAGCAAAGTGGAGTTTTGTTGTTGTTGTGGGAAAATGGGTGAACACACTTGTATTAGACAGTAAGCTTGATATGCAGCCTGAATAGTTTCAGTTTGTGGATTTTTCATGTCATGGTCTGTCACTGTGGCCTCTGTTTCCTCATTTGCAACATGGTGAGTACAGTGCTACCCACCCAGAGAGCAGTCTGGAGCATAAAGTGAGGTAAAATAAAGTATATAATGTACTCAGCACAATGTTCATTAAATATTAGCTTTTTCTCTGCTCTGTAGAGGGTTTAGTAAAATGTATTATATTTAAATACTCCCATGTAAAATAAAATCTTGGACAAACTAATAATGTAAGTTTTAGTATTAATTTTAATTCTCCTATAAATGTGATAGCAGTATGTAAATAAGAATGTACCCAAATCCAGACTTCAAGTGGTGTAAGGCAGGTTCAAACCACAAGTGAGAAATTCAATAACAAATAGTTAATACCAAATGATCTCTGAATTTCACCCACAAATAGAAAGAGCAATCACAAATAAAACATCACAGTTCTTACCCTGATACAATGCTGGGAAACTGAAAGAGAAAGCTTTTTAAAGTAACTGAAGCCAGGGATATAGCTCAGCAGCACAGTGCCTGCCCTGGCAAGCGCAACGTTGTGAGTTCAATTAGCAAAATTGTTGGTCCAAGGAGTCCAGAAGCAGTGGAGGTCTATATGTTTGTCTCAGATGGCATCAGCTAGCAATGCCTAGTTGCCATCTGGTCTCAGAAACCCATACTTCCTAAATAAATGACAGGGTCCTATGAGAATTCCCTCAAGCCTGTGCTGCAAGGCAATTTATGCAAAGTCAGGAGCTTCTCAATCTCCCTACATTTCCCAACCTGCTGTCAGCATTTACTCCCCTCCCGGAGGTCTGATCACAGCAGTGTTGGTTCCCTTTACACTAGGGCTGAGACAGTAATGGAAACCAAACTTGGTGTGTTGTCCAGAAGGGAAACCTCCAAAAGACAAAGTGTTTCCCTTTTGAAAATGCTGAACATCATCTCCTTTTCAGACAACTAAATAAGATATAAATGTGATTTTTTTAAAAGCCCGTCTTACATTAAATAGGACCTACAAAGTGCTGGGTAAGACCTTAATCATATTATAGATGAGTATAAATAAGAACTTGTCCTTAATTCCTGTCTTCATAGTCATCCATAGGCAAGTAGAAATCTATTTCTGACAACTGAATTCCAACAGAATGGAAGCTGAGAGTTTCCAAAAATGATTCTCAAGAAATAGGCAAGCTCTTTTCTTTCATACATTAATGAGCATTAATGTTAATGAATGCTGAATTAAAGTGACATTCCTATAAAGTGGAAATTATCACCTGAGAAATCACCTTGAAGTATGGAATTATAGTATATGTCAGGAATGTGTTAATCAGTCTAATAGAAAAGGTGACAGAGTGTTCTCACAAGTAGCTAAAGGAATGCTGCATTCATTCTGCCTATATTCCAGGTCTCATGTGTGAAGCCCAAATAGCATAAATCAAAATGATTAAAACAGGGCTTCCTGGGAGTACAGAAAAAGAAGCAGACACAGCTGAAGCTTAAAAGAGAGAAGAGGCCATCATTGGGAACCATAGTAGGATGTGTCTTTCGAAGTTTTCACTGGTTGAGAACCTACTGTGTGCTGGGCTTCTGCTGCCTGCTGGTGAGCTGCTCTCTGTCCCTCAGGACCTCAGTAATTGTTTGCTCCAGTCTGGATTTGAGGTCTCTTGCTCCCAGCAAGACCTGGGAAACCCAGTTTTAACCTCTTGTGACCTTGATCAAGCTAGGTCATGTCTCTAAATCTTGGTTTTTATCTGTGAAACGGGGATGGTCGTACTTACTTCACAGGAATTCATCTTTAAGTGAGATAACTGCACACAGGAAGCTTTTCATCAGTGGATGAAAGTGATCCTTGTGCCTGTGGTTTGAAATCAGTTATGCTTTTACTCTGGAATGAATGTTTTGGTCCACATTCTCCCAAGTTTCTGACACTGACTTGACGCATTTTGCCATTACATCCATCTTGGAATTGGCGCTTTAGAATGCCATCCTGCTCAAATGTATGGAGCAAGCCCACGAAAAGGAGAAAAGAAAAGAGAAAATGAAGAATGAAAGGAGGGAGAACCACTGTAATTGGCTCCAAAATTTAAGATCTTATAAAAAATACGCTATTTTCTCAGCCCTCTTGTCAAGTTTCCAATGTATGCACTTAAAAAAATAAGTTTTCCTCATAATAACAAAGGATTGCTCCAGTACACTGCTGGGCTTTTCACCACAGAGCCATTGAAGTCAAAGCCATCTGCTCATAAAAGATAAATGGACCTTCATTATCAAATTATGGCAAAACTGTCTTTTCTCTAGCACCTAAACTTTATGTTCTCTGAAAAACTCATCTTAACAGTTGCTTCAAAAAGACTTTCTAACACCTGCACTGATCACTCTCTTCCTTTGCTTTGCTTTCCTTTCCTCTGAGTTAAGACATCACTATCACATTTTGCATTGGGTTGCAAACTGAATTTCTTTGCTGACTAACTAGCGTATGGGTGATTGTCTCCTAAGAAAGAAGACAGAAAGAAGAAAGCATTGTTCCCACTGTTTTCCTTACTTGCTCCCAAGCCTCCTGTCTCGAGTACCATGGATAGAATAAAATATTAAATCAGTGATGCCCAGAATAAGACACTCAGAGATGTATCTTATACTGGGCATCATTGGATCATGTTGACACTTTGATCACTATACCAAAGGCCTATAATATGCCCAGAAAACAAATAGGATACCCTCACTAGCTCTGGCATGCACAGTCCTGAGTGAGCATTAATGGTATAGTTGGAAGATAGTTTCCACACTATCAGACCATATCAAGTTATTTTCTCAGGCAGATGGCTGAACTTGAACTGTAAGAGAATTCTAGGAACTCCAAAAAGACGTGCATCTCCTTTTTGACCTCATCTCTGCTAGAGGAGTTTTCCCAAAGCAAAAAGAGAAAGAAGTTTTCATAATTTCAAATAGCAAAATCAACTCATCCATGAAGCAGTCACTCTGGAATTCTGTGCATGTCTCCAGAATGGAGGCCAGATCCCATGTGACAATGGCCAGATGAAAATCACAGAAGCATAATATTATGCAATTTGATTTCAAAGCAGAATGTTCTACATCCTCAGGTTGCCAGCCAGACAAAACATCTGTGAGGAACAAACTCACAGACATGGAGATCCTTCACCTTCAAATGTTCATATAAAAGTTATGAACTTGAAAAGTTAAATCCATCATTGGGCTCCCTACAAAACTATAATTAATTTTATTCCAAAATAGTATTAGTCAATTTTGATATCAATTTCACAAGACTTTAAAACAGTGTTAGGATGCCCATGAGATGTTTGCTGGCACACTTCCTCTTTTGAAGATAAATCAATTGAAATTTAGAGAAATTTGTGACTTACCTAAGCTTACTGTTAGCTAACTCCAAGGCAAGACATAGCACTAGAGTTAGTCAATTACTGTGTGTCTCAGTTCAGCTCATCCGCATGCCCTGGTCTGTAATAGGAAGCACGTGGGCTTTATGAGTGCTTAGCTACTCAGCTATTCTTGACATGAGTCTGCATTCCACCAGGAAAGTTATATTGAGTCAATGAAATAGTGGATATAAAATATAGTCCACCATAGTCCGTTATAAGTTGTAGTTTTTGCTATGAAACTTATCATTACATTTACTCTCATTCTACCTGAACTCTTAGTCTCACATTTTTCCATCTAATCACAAAGAAGCCTGGCTGTGTTTTAGGAGACCACTTTCCACCCCAAACAGAGCCAGAATTGTAGTTTCCACAAGGGCCTGGCTTCCCAACAGGTGGAGGGTGACACCCTGACCCCCAGTTTCTGTGGTGCGCGTCAGCCTTCCCTCCAGCCTGCAACATGAGAGACTGGTGGTTAAGCAAAAGGAGCATAGGTTTAGAATCAGACAGTCCTGGATCTGAACCCAGTTTGCCATTTACTACCAGTTTGATCTTGGATTAACTATTTAATGTTAGTGAACATTGTGTGTGTGTGTGTGTGTGTGTGTGTGTGTGAGTGTGCGTGTGCGTGTAATAAAGTAAATATTGTATTGCAGAGTTTGTGGACAAGTTTAATAAAATAACGTATGCAGAATACCTAGTACAGCCCCAGACAATAGCAGATAATCCAAAAGTAGTCATTGTTTTTATTATTATGACTCTTTCCTGTCTGCATAAGTCTTCAGTTTTGGGTTCTGAAATATTACCACTAGGAGTAGCACTCTGCTGTGATGTCTAATGCACTTTGACAGGAAGTGAGCCAGTACCCAGACACTGTCCCAAGAAGAACCATCTGAAACAGCTACCCAATTTACTGAGTATCACACTAAGAAACTCCCTCAGCCTTGTGTCTGATAGGGTCCCCTTCTGTTGGCCTATGAAGTGGAAACAGTTAGGTTTATTATCCAGTGGTGCAGGTTAGAGGTTAAATATCTTTCATACATAATTAGTAACTCTCCAAGAGAATCCAAAACCTGGTTTGATGAATCCCACCCTACAGATGAGCAAATTGCAGCTCAGAGAGATTAAAATGACTAGTTAAGGACCACAAAGATGTTAGAGCCAAGTCTCTAAAGCCTGATAGTTTATCACCAGCACTTGCTGCTTCACATGCACAAGGTCGGAAACTTGCTGATCAAGTTCCACCCATTTCCAGAATCTTCTTTTTTCATGCAAATCTAGCCCCACACATTGCCAGCATCTTCTGTCTTTCTACTTAGGGATCCTTGTGTGATCAGTTAAGAGAACTCACCTCCTCAGACAGATGCTTCCATCTCCCTTTGGCAGCATGTCATTGCCCCCTCCCAATGCAGTTATGAAACTACATTCCCCCTCTACACTTTTTTCTGTAAAGAACCACACACTAAACATCATTTGGGGCTTTGTGGTCAACAGAATCTCAATACAATTACTCTCCCATCACAGCATGCAAGCAGATATAGACCATACATAAACAAACGAGCATGGTGGTGTTCCTGTAAAATTGCTTTTTCTAAAACAAGCAGCTAACTGAATTTAGCCCATGGGTCATAATTTGCCAACTCCTGTTCTTTATGCTTGCTGCTCAAAGTGTGGTCCACACGTCAGCAAGATCAGCATCACCAGGGGGCATTTGGAAATTGTTAGCTCCCTCCCTCCAAGGGTCAGAATCTGACTTCTAACAAGATCCTCTGCTGACCACCGTGCACACTGAACTCAGTGCAGCTCTGTGCTACGTCCTCAGCTCACCAAATGCCTCCTTGACTCCAAGCACAATGCACACTACTAAGCCTATAACCCTCCCGGCAGGTCAGAGTGCTGTTACTACCCTATTTGACAGATGAGAAACAAGAGACTCAGAGATAGGAAACCAATGGAGGAGATAAGAGATGCTATTGAGATGTAACTAGAAATTCAGTCATCTATCATTGATATTCATCTCTCAAATGGTATGACCAAGGTCACACGGAATATTACAGAGGTACTAACTCTGAGTTTGGGTGGATATTGTTTGCATGATAATGAACACAGGAGTTTATTCTAAAGTACTGAAATTATTCCATAGCTACGGAAATACATTCCCACTATCGTAGAATGATGACGCTTGAAGTACAGTATCCTTCTCCCTCCGCTTACTGCCATTTATTCAATTTATCTAACATCAACTCTCCAGGCCATTATTAAAGTGTACTTCATGAATTTTCTAACCTTTTTTCTACTACTTTATCAAAGTGTTTAAATAAGATTTCAGGTAACTTTAAATATTTACCTAAAATACAAGATAAGTATGAAATAGACAACGATGCATGCTATTTATTGATGACTACAAATTATGGCTAATGATGGGGCCCAATAAAAAAGAGACATTTTGTGTCCTTTACCTTTTCTATGACATTTTACTTAAAATAACCAGAGTTTTTGTCACCTATTATTTGATGCAAAGTGCCAGACTTGGAAAACACTCATGAAGCATATCATTGAATTTTTACTTTTTCTCAAGTATATAAAATATAGACAATATCTCAGAGGAATTATGAGTACTAGAATAAGAAATATGAAAACTTCTAGATATGCAGCTCAGTGGTACAGCTTAGCAAGCTTGAGACTCTGGATTTAGTAGCATGAAAAAAGCTAGTCAAGAAACATGAAAAAAATTGTACTATTTCTCTTTAAATCTAATAGTATTTAAAGCATTATAACATAATTATTACTAAAATAAAATATAGTTATAGTAACTTTTACTAATTATTATGCTAAGATTCAGAATGGATTATCTCATTTACCAACTCTAAATTATTAAAATTACCTCTTACTGATTTACTTTTATTTTTGATTGACATGTAACAATTGTACATATTTGCAGGGTACAAATGTGTCAACACCTGCACACCACTCGTACTGATTATATCAGATGAAAACAAGCATTCTCATCTCATTGTTTACTTGTGTCTGAAGCCTTTGAGCTCTCCTCTTCTAGTTCTTATAAAACATGTAGGAAGTTATTGGGAATTATAATCACTGTGTTGTGCTGTGGAACATTACAGTCTATTCCTTCTATCTGTATTGAGGTACTCATTATCCAGCCTCCCCCATCTCCTCTTCCCACTCTTCTCAGCACCTAGTAATCACTAATCCAAATTAGACATAATAGAACTTGTCTAAGAAAGTTAAGTAATTAGGTTATCCAGTGAATCAGATAGCTACTGCTATGTACAAAACCACATTGAAATATAGGGGTTTAAAACAATAATCATTACGTTTCCCACTGCTTTGAGATCATCAGTTTAGAATGAGTTCAGCTGGGTGGTTCATCTCTGCTCCCTGTAGTGCTGGTTGGGCTTATTTATACCCAGGTGGGCTGGAACAGCAGGACTTCTCCCTCCATGCAGTATCTCCTCTTCATGGAGGTTTAATTTGTCTAATTCCTCTTTTATAAATCTCTCACAGATTAAAGAGGGAAAGGAGGAAGGGAGAGAAAGCAGGAAGGATTCCATTGTTGTGCAAACAATAATGGCATGCTTCTTTAATAATGGAAACAAAGTAGTATTAAATGAAGCTCTATTACTACAATTACATAATGAATGTCCTAAAGAAATATATTGTGCAGATAATCTTTATTGTCACAATGGGCCATCTATTAAAAAAAAAGAACAAAGGAAATAAACTTAATAAAACATTTTGCCCTAAGCAAGAAATGTGTTCATGTATCATACATGAGAAAGGATAGTTGTTTGCTATAAAATGGAACTTTGACCTTGCTATAAGACTGTTCATTACCTAATGCCACTGAAAGTAAATTAATGGGTTCCCCAAAGCATAAAATTCATTCTGCTTTGTGGCATTTGTTTGCTGACAGAGGAGTTTAAAAGGCATCTTTTGTGTAATTATTTAAACAAAGGTTTTCAAGGAAATCTCAGTGACCTTTAAGTATCACCAAAAGACATGTCTCATAGAAAGGAGTCATCTGAGGGGGATTCAAAACACAGTAACACTTTGTCAACAAGGGCAAATGGGTTCCTATGACACCTATAAATTAACAATTTGTGCTTTCCAATATAGTTATTTTTATGTTAGAATTCTTTAAGCAAATTCAGCACTTGTTTGTAAAAAAGTTTTAAATGCCAAATTGGCAACCACTCAAATGAACTGATTTCTTTAAAGTAGTGTGGTTACCCAAAACTGAGGCCTTTCTGTAATGCTAATTAATCCTCTTTATTATACAGTGTCACCTTATCCTATTTCTTGTCATTCAGGACCATATACATTCATAACTGTTTAATAAACTTTTAGAATTAAAAATTACTGTTACATCTCCTTAGATGTTCTCAACGACCTTGATGCTGAGCAGAACAAATATTAGTATGATCATTTAACACATTAAAAATTTGAGCCTCAGAGAATCTAAATGACTTACTTGGTATCTAGAACTGCTCTGATTTTTTACAATAGAGTAGCAAACAAAATAGGCAAAGTTCTTACCTTCATTAAGTTTGCTTTCTTGAATGAGAGACATTACTAATTATGTGAACACATAAATATGTAATTAAAGTGAGGCAAAGAGCACTGGTGAGACTGAAACCACACAACCATCTCTCTCAGATATCAGAGCTTTTCCTTGCATCTTTCCATCAGAACCAGCACTGCAGAGTGGTACAGCACTGCCCATTACACCTTTACCTGTGACTCCAGACAATGCTGCTAAGTCTGTCTGACGTGATCTTCCTGGACTCCATACTTCAAGCTCCACTTGTCTATTCAGTGTAGATGTTTATGAAGCCAGGAAGAACTGCAGGCCAGCAGCAGCAATAAATGTCAATGTTCTAGAAAGGTTGTTTTTAAATGAAGTTTGTAGGTATTTCACAAAATGACAGTTCTGGGCACCACCATTTCTCATTGGCAACAAGCAAGACCAGCAGATCAACAATACTTATATTTGCAACAAGGTCATGAAAGAGATAGGTGAAGATGATGATATAAACATATGTTGCTAATAAATGCATAAATAAAAATTTCATGAATACCCTTGGTAAAACAAACATTTAACAAAACCTTTTTGTAGAGAAGTGTGACCAGCATGTCAATATGGTGAGGTGAATTTAAAGTTAGCTAAATATTACCTAAGATAATGCATACTGCCATTTCACAGGGAGGCTGACAAGTGGAAGACCCCGAACCCTGATCCTGGTAATATTTTCAACAGTAAAGTAAATGAACTGATCAACAAAACACTGATACAATTCATATGGGAGAAAAGGCTGAAAGGAAAAGCATGTGTGTTGAAACTAGAACCTTACTTTACTCCTTAGTAGCATCTATCATTCAATTCCAAAACATTTATTAAATGCCCACAGTTAGCAAGGTGGTGTAAAAAATACCAAGACTGAGCTCATGACCTCCCGGGGCTCTCGGAGGCAGCCACTACTGTCCAATTATCACCTTTTGATGCACTGATTTGTGTACCCCTTGCAAATTCACATCAATACTCTGATCCCCAACAACTGAGAATATGACTGTTTTTTTAGATGGGGTTTTAAGGAAGTAATCAAGTAAAAATGAGAGCATTAGGGTCTGATTCAATCAATATAATAGAAGAAAAGATTAGGACACAGACTCACATGAAGGAAGACAAAGTACCATGGCTCAAATGTGTCACCGTCAAAATGGAAGCATTGCCAGTGTGATAGGATTAAGAGACAGGAACCTTCCAGAGATATTTTTTTCCACCTGGTGAACAGCAATAAGCCTTTTCCAAAAGAGGCTCCACACAGAGCTGGGCTCCCTTGCTTGACCACCTTGTACCTCCCACCATGCGAGGATGTGCCCGGAAGGCCCTTAGCAAACACTAAACACTGATGCCTTAGACTTCCCAGCCTCTAACACTGGGAGAAAATAAATTTATATTGTTCATAAACTACCCATTCTCAGGCATTTTGCTGTAATAATACAAGATAGTCTCAGTCACCATGTGAAGACACAGGTGGAGGAAGCTTTCTGCAAGCAGAGACGGTCCTGAAGATGCAACCAACCATTGGATACTTTGCTCTTGGGTTTCTAACAGCCTGAATTGTAAAGAAGTGTCTGTGGCTTAAACTGACCAGTTTCTAGTGCTTCCTCACTATCGCCCTGGTAAACTAACCCTCACCCTCATCAGAACCTCCACCTCCCAGACCTCTGCCCCCAAAAGCCTCACTTCTGAGTGTCCTGCCCAAACCTCCATTCCTTCCTCTACCCTGGGGAAGTGTAATTATGGTGAGGACTGCAGAGGGAAAGAGACCTTCCTTCTCTTGCCCCTATGAGTTTTAAAAGTGGAAAACATATCTATTTTCAAACAGACAATATTGTTACATGGATGAGCCCTGCTGGGTTAAACTGAGTAAACATCCAGAACAGAACCCATTCATAACACAGATTTTCCTTTGAATTTGCAAACTGAATTGTCTGTTCATTCACTAAACATGTGTTTTTCTGTGCAGCAAGCTCTGCAAGTCATTTATCACATCATAGAAGAAAGTAGGGGGTGTGTTAAGAGGGCACAGGGGGACAGGGACCAGCAGTGCCGTCTAAGAAACAGGAACTCTTTGTTCAGAGGATCAAAGGCTGTTTGTGTGCAGAAGGGTCCACAATGTATTCAAAGAACAGAAAGAATTTTGATGTGACTAAAGTAAAACTTGTATCAGATACAGAAGCCAGGGACCAGTATGAGTGAAGTATAAGGGTCTTTCCTGATGCACTAGAGTTTTTATCATACTGTACATAATACAGCATCTAAAATATTTTTAAAAAGAGAGGCATGAGATTATCTTTATATTTATATCCCTTCTAGAAGTGAATCTGAACAACTGTAGGAAAGAAGTAGCAGGAAGCTAAATCCAGAAATTCTTTAACGTTCTGAAGTAATGAATCTCATTATTCACCAGGGCCCAAAGTTATGGTTCTAATAGTTTTGCTACAGCGTGAAGGCTGAATCACAGCTCCCACCTAGATGTGTGGACATTGTGTACCTGTGGGCAGATCCAGGTTTAATTCAACTCATCAGTGCTAAAAAATAAAGCTATTACTACTTTTTGTAAATTACAGCAATTGTGCGTGTTTTGGTTTTGCAATAGCAGTGATTGTGACATTAAATACTTTATATATTATCGTATTTTTAGCAAAAATCTCAAGACATTACAAGGTAGCACATTTCTGTTGCCAAATCAAAAGAGATGAATGTTCATTTTTTTCTTTCGGTTATGGAGCTTTCATCTCTAGAGGTCTAATTCATAAAAAGATATTTATGTAGCTTAGGGGGTTTCCCTCTGTCTTCTGTTTCTTATGAGAAGTAGAGAGGAATTCAAATCAAATGTAAAATTAAAGCCAGGGAAAAATAAAATAAAAATCCTCAGTGGTGGGTGAACCAAATGGGGTGGGTCGTACAACAGGAAAAAAGGAAAATCACACAGGCTTGTAGGAAACACCTCTTTCCAAAATAAATGAAGATGGATAGGCTTGTGACCCCCAAGAGAATTGAGGACTGCTACTTATTTTATAAATAGCAGCTGCCACTTTTTATTGCATTCCTAAAATAGCTCTCAAGTTAACAGAAGAGACAAATGAAGTATATCAGGGCAGATTTCGTCAATGAAAATAATTAACCTTCAACAAAAAAAGAGGGGAAGAGAGAAAAAAAGAGGGGAAATTGGATGGAGTACTATGAAGGTTATTGCTAAGAACATTAAAACAGGAACTCTGGTGATAGTCAAGAGATGCCACGGACAACTGCAGTAACCTTAACAGTGGGGGTGGAATTTACTAGAGGGAAAAATACAGTAATTCAACAAATTTTGGTGGAGCCCTTACTGAACTGAATTTTTTGCTCAACTCTACATATGAGTTCAAGATGAATAAGAATCAACCTCTTTTGTCTAGGGGCTTACCATTTAGGGAAATTAATTATGCCAATTATATCAACACATATCATGCAAGGCAGGATGAGAAATATGTCATAAAACATAAAACTATTGGGCTCTGAGAGTTACAGGTAAAACAGAAATATATGGGATGATTTGGAAAGGCCTCATGGAGGAAGCCATTTTTTATGTGGATCTTAAGGAATAAGATTTTAATAAAAAGCACAAGCGATAAGGGAAAAAGAGAAAGATATGCAAGTACAGACAAAAAGTTTTACTTGTGTATACCCAATGCAGATTTCTGCTTACTCTTCTACACTAGATGAAAAAGCGTTAATGTGAGGAAAGAGAATAAAAGTCAAGCTTTCCCACTAGAAAGTCAAGGATATAAAATGAAAACTACCACCCTCCTCCATCCCCACTAATATGGGACCAGAAGCACCACTGCCAATCGGTACTAACTTGGCAAAGAATAAATAAAACATCACCAAGAGACATTCTAAGTGGCCTTTCTAAGTGGCCCCTTCCAACAGTGATCCTGAAAGACACACAATTTTTATTAGCCATTGTATTAGCTAGCTTTCCATTACTATAACAAATACCTATGATAACTAGCTCATGAAAGAAAAGGTTTATGTTGATTCACAGGTTTAAAGGTTTCAGTCCATGGTCCACTGACCCATTGTTTCCAGCCCTGTGTCAAACCAACACATCATGGCAGAGTGTACATAGCAAAGCAAACTGTTTATCTCATGTCTGGGTTACATATGGGAGAGAGAAAGAGACCAGGGCCCTATAATCCCCGAAGGACACAAGCTTCCACCTAGTAAAGGTTCCACTACTTCCAGACAGTGTCATCCTGGCAACCAAGCCTTGAACACAAGGCCTTTGGGAGTATATTCAAGAAACTATCAAAGCTTTTCTTTGTACTTTAGGATGTTGTCTGAGTTACTTCGCTCATTGCTGAGACAAAATACCAAACACCCAAAGTTAAAGGAGGAAAGTTTTATTTTGGCTCATAATTTGTAGAGAGGTTTCAGTCCACAGCTGGCTGGCTCCAAGGTAGAGTTTCTTGGCAGAGGGGCATTCCAGGGAAGGCAGGACACAGCAGAAGAAAAGCAGCAGCAATAGAAGCAGCAACAGTAAGGGACAAGCAACGAAACTCTTTCTAACCCTTACATTTTTATCTAGGCTACCCACCTTTCAGGCAGGTAACACTTTATCCTAGCATTGCACCATGAATCAATCCCAATATCACATCCTTGACCCCAGCAGCACACACTGTAGATCCAGCCACATCTGAAAGTCCCACCTATGGTCACATGAGGCTCTAGGGGTCATCCAGACACAAGACATAACAGATGTCTAGTAGCAACTCTGGGCTCCACCTTAGATATCAATGCCAGTTGCGAGAATTAAAGAACCTGGAAACTGGTGAAGACTAAAGACTTGAGGTGTATCAAAGCAGTAAAGGGGAATTTTGTAAAGTGGGAAACTCCTTAGAGATCCGATTATAACAATGGCAATAACAGCTAATGATTATAGTGCTATATAGTAATATTTGAAGGTCTTTCCTGTATTGACACGAGATAGATTTTAAAATTAATTTTATTAGTACGTATTTGACATGTATAATAATCACACTCACCATAGGGACTTTATACCTGTACATAATATAGCTTACTTCTTTTCTTTTCCCACTCCCCATCCTTCCCTTCAATCCATCATTTTTTCTCCAGTTATAAAATTTTGTTTCTATTATTTTCCTTCTACTCTTTTTTAGCCCTATTCCTTTACTCTCCTTTCCTCTCTCTGTTTCCTTTGCTTCCCTTCCCATTTGAAGAAAATGTTCAAAGATATGGATTTTAAAATAAATGCATAAACCTACCTAAAGATTGTTCAGTGCACCATAGGACTGTATAAAGGATCCTTCAGTCCTTACACAGTCAGTAAAATTGTTACACCATCTAACAGTGTACAAAGCTGAGGCCCCAAATCCTTCAGTTCTTAAATATTGGATCGAGTAATTGAAATGGATCATGTGACTTCTAGTCAAAATGCTTAACCACTGCGCTATGTTTCATCTGAAGAGCAGCTCCATTTGTTCATTCTACTAAGTTAGAAGCTGAGGCTGGGTGAAGTGATGCGATTTTGCTAAGGTCATCTGTTTGTTAATGATGCTCTAGGGCTAACATCTATGTGTTTTGACACACTGCAGATATGTTCTAAATACCCAGAGTCCTCTCACCTTGTGCAAAATAGGAAATCTATTTTCCTCTCCTACTGGGACACCAGGTATAGAAGAAGCTGGAACTAGTTGTAGGTAACAATATCCTTCACTTTTAAATAGAAAACAGTTTTAGGCTCAGTCTGATGGAAAAGCAAAAAATGAAAAAACAAAGGGGAAAAATGGAAACAAAGCTTTTGTAAATAAGGAGGGAAAGAGGGATTGAAGGGAGGGTACAGAATGGGAAAAATAGCATTATTACATCATGTACATGTACTCCCTATAATGAATCTAATCATTATTCACACCTAAAATGTACCAATAATCTTAATAAAAATAATTAACTCCATGAAGTTATACCCACCCTACACCCAGAGATGCATACACACGTATGCAGAGACACACACTAAGGGAAATAGAGTACTTCGTTAATGTTCATTGAACCTAAACAGATTGGAGTGATTTAGTAAGAATCAAAATATCTGCATGGCTTCTAAAAAACTTCTGGAAGAAAACCTTTATTAAGATTCAAGTTTCCAGTCCAGGATAATTCCACTAAAATTCTGACCTAAAGTACAAAAAGAGGTACTTTTCAGTTGCTCTGAGGGCTGGCATAAGATGTTTTGATTCAAGCTCTCCTGTAATTGTGTAACCTTGTGGCATTTAGAAAGAGAAAGACCTGGCTACACCACCACTGGCCAACCTCTGGAGAGGGAGTCCGCCCACATGACAGGTGCTCCCATCTGCTAGGCAGAGAAAATGAGCAGTCTAGACTCATTATCTCAGCCCCCCAGTGTCCCAGTGGTGAGCTCTGAGCTCAGGGAGGAAATACAGAACACAGACAGAAGGTGAAATTGATGATCCACAGCACAGTGTTCTGGTCAGTCAAAGGTTTAGGAGCATAATGAGAAACAGAGGAAGGGGACGTGCCATGAGATGATATGCGTTTTAGTGTATTTTATCCCATTCTGTATCTGTCCATGTTTTCCTGAAAATAAAGAGTGTGGAAATAGCTTTTTAAGTGCACTTTTCTGAAATAGTAGTTTCTGTGCTTATAAATGAGCATTTATCATATCTGTGTGCTCTGGCTTAATCAAAATGTAATGCAATAATGTAATCATCCACAACACAGGAACAGGAACTAGCAACACAGTTTCAGCTCCTTGGGTAACTATGGAGACAAGAAACTACATTTCCTAGGCTGCATGTATCGGGAGGAACACACCTTTGGTACAGAGCACTAGAGACGTCTTCTCTACTAATAAAAATCTGAATTATCCTTTTACCATTTCACAGCAGGCATGTTACTAGATCACCAGAGGCCTTCTCAGCACCCCTGCTCCCTGAAGGACTGTAGCACAGCTTGGTTGGTGTGGAAGTGTGCCACTCTGGAAGTAACCCAAACACAACATTTTATTGCCTTCACACACTGATAGTTAAAATTTCCTGGGCGCTTGCTACGTACCAGGATTGCACTGAGCACTTTATATATGAAGTTTCATCTTATTTATCCCTGATCAAAACTAGATAGGGAATGTGGGTTCATTTTTTAGGTGAGGGAATGGACTCCCAAGGATCTTCTCCCGTGGTGTACAGTCAATTAGAAGCAGTTGAGATTACAGTATAAATCTGTCAGACTTTAGAATCAGAATTGGCTGCTTTAAGCTACAACTAATAAGTAGGTATTGGGCACCAGTAGAGACAGTGTGCCAGCTTTTGAGGTTACTATGACTAATAATAATGTCCTTGTCCTTAAAGAGCTTGTGGTTGGGTTACAAAAGCAGATAAGAAAAAAACCTGATTGCCATAAAATCCTAGACTAAAGGAATGCAAAGTTTGCTTATAGAGGTACAGAAGAGAGGTCCCTAGCATGCATCTGACTGACTCCTTGATTTCATACACTGATAGTAAAATGCCACGGTGAACAACATTTGATTTGTGCTTGCAGAGATAGTGCAGCCTAAATGAATGCCTTCATATATTTGTCTAAACTAAGAGAATTCTTTAAATTCTTGGTAACTTCAGTATCTCCATTGCTGAGCCTTTTAGAACTCTGGCCATTTCTCTTTCCATTTCTAAACTGCCTCTCCTCCAATGACTGTCCACCTTCCTATTTCAACTACTCATTCCCAGGATCACACCTCCAAGCTTCTCCAAAACCTGCAGCTCCCCCATAATTTAAATCTGCAGCATACTATGCTGCTCCTTCGGCTCATTCTGTCAGACTGCGCCAAAAACCACTGACAGGAGCAAGATTCCTGATTCATCATTCATGCTACCTTTCCCTTCTTTTCCTTTGCCCCCTTCATACATTTATTTTACCTTTTCTCTTACCAGTCTTAAAGTTTATAAGAACTACTTTTATCATTCTTCTGCACGTGACCTTTTCCCTTGCCCCACTCACACTGTATCACATTCATCTGGAAAAACTCAACCCTGGCTAAATTTACCTCTCCTCTTACTCTGCACTTGTACTCATGTAGTTGAATATGACTGGAAACCAGAGAACAATGGAAAACAGTCTCGCTTTGTATTCATAACCACAAACCTCAAGTGGGCCGAAGGGCAAGCCTATTTCGTTTCCCTTGTCCACCGCAAAATGTGATATACTTTTACTCCGAATCTTAACATTTCTCATATGTGTATCCCCTATTTCTATATAGATGATGCCCTTAGTTCTATATTCAATGAGAAAAAAACCGGAAGCCTTCGGATTCACACTGCTGCTCTTACCTACTTAACATCATCTCTGCCGGTAGATTTTGCGTCTTTTCCTCTTACTTTGAATGAACTGTTCACGCAGGCACCTGTGGAAGAGCAGCCCCTCCACTTGTGCATGAGACCTCACATCCATGAAACAGGTCCCCAGTGCAGCGTCACTGCATTCCTCTCCCCCACAGTGTTTACTGTCAGCCTAAAGGCAGCTACAGTCTTTCACTAACTTGGTCTTGATTCTGTTCCTCTGTAGAAACTTCCTCCTTTTTTTTACTGAACCCCTTAAACACCTGCCTGTTCTCACCCTTCACTTCTCACCTTTCGTAAATTTGATTCAATTAGACTTTTGGCCACATAACTGTGTCAGTTTTTTTCACATCTACCTAAACCTCTATTAGATCGAGATATTAATTCTCAGATCTCTATTTATATAAGTTGATTTGACACTGTTGACTCCAGCCTTATCTTGTCCTTCAAAATCTTTCTGGCTTTTCTTCTAGAACACTAGGCTTTCCTCATTTCCTTTACTCCACCAGCTCCTCGTCCTCAGTCTCCTCTGTTTGCTACTCATTCCTCCTACCTCCTCTCCCCTCTTTCTACTCCCACTTCCAGGACTGCTTAGTCAAACGTCATGCCTTTAAATGCCTCCAGTAAACTCACAACTCCTAACAGTCAACCTTGGACTCCACAGACCACAGACTAAGCTGCCTACTCACCATCTCCATTTGGGTGTCTACTATATGAATTAAGTTTAGAGCATTATTGAATGTCTAGTTTTTCTCCAAATCTTTCCCCTTACTCTCATTTCTTTTTAACTAATGGTAACTTCTCAGTTGCTCAAGCCACAATATCTAGAAGAATCCTTGACTACCCACTCATTCCCTGCATCTGTTCCATTAACAAGTCTGACTGAGCTTTGCTTCAAAGTAAAGCCATAATCTGATCCATCCTTTTTACCCCATTAATCTAAACTGCCTTGATTGATCCTTGATTGATCCTTGATTGCTGGAGGTGTCTCAGTGTCTACACTCCTTCCACTACAGTGTAACCCCAAACCAGCCGCGGTGACCCTGTGAGGGAAGCAAATCAGATCACAGTCTTCCTCTTTCCAAACTGAACTGAACTGAAGGCAAAATTCTTGCAGTGGCTACCCAGGCCTTCCAATCTGGTTATCACAATCTACTTCATCTATTTTTTATCTTGTTCAGTTCAAATCAGCCACAAAGTTTCTCTCACTATTCCTGGGTTAAGATAGGCATGCTCCAAAAAGAGGTCTTTTCTACCAGCTACTCACCTTGCCTAGAATGTTCTCTCCCAGAATTCCCTGTGACTCATACTCAGTTCTCATGGAGACTTTTTCTGACCATTAAACTTTAATTGCAGCTCCTGCCCTTCCTGTCCATCTTTCCTGCCTAGTGTTTCCCTATAATAACTCTTTTCTCCAAACATAATACCTAACTTGTGTGTGTCTTTTGCCAGTTGTTATGGTAGAAAATAAGCACTTTAAGGGCGAGAATTTTTATTGTTTTGAATCTTCAGCACAGGCCATGTACATAGAGTAGATATTCAGTAAATATTATTAAATATTGAATGAAGGATAATATAATTTTAAAATATTATTTTGATTCATTTTAATTCACTCACCAGCATGTCCTATTATAAAAGCTACTCAGTATTTAAAAGCCTAATGAGCCTTTTAATAGGCATTTGTGAAAAGCCTGGTGTATTTAAATTACTGAGCAGTAAACATCAGCCAAGATTTCTGGAACCTGATGAGATTTTAAATAGCAGAGTCTATTCCTCTATGCTGAGTCAAGCTAGGTACCATTTACTATGCTTCTGAGGGCATTCCAAGGAGACCAAGGTGAAGTACAGTGTAGAAGGATGAATTGCCAGCTTTCCCATTGGGCTTTATTTCTGTAGAAGTCAGAACTTCTGACACACCTGCTTGGGGTGGACTCAGGACAAAACCCGAGCAAGGGCAATCCTGGTGAGTAAGGAGCACAAGTTAGCATCTGATCACTCTTTCCTTAGCAAATATAAGCAACTGCTGATCGCCCTCACACATTTTCTTGGAAAAGCATGTCTCAGAGTGGAACTGTGCACTCTGCTTTAGACCACTTCTGTGGACAAGAGAAGAGACTCACTTTCAGAATTAGTCATGAGGGCCAGAGGTCAGAGCATAAATTAGATGGTCCATGGCCTCATCATAAAATGAAACCTAATATATAAAGATTCAGATCCAGTGAGTGGAAGAATCTCTGGGAAAAACAGACAGGGTTCATACAGAATAACCATAAAATGGCAACAGTTTATTAACCGTGTATTCTGTTTCTGGGTCTGTTTGATATTTTACATAGATCTCATAAATACTCAAAAAGTTGAATATCCTCATTCTGAAGATGAGAAATTGGGATTCCAAAACATTAGTCAGCTGACCTAAAGTCAACTAAGAGAATACTTCTTCAGTCTTTTTCCTAATACCCAAAAATCTGCCTTCCCATCATCGCAACTATCTACTTTTCTGCCACGCTATCCTCTCTTGGCACATTTTAGTGCCTCTGCAAAAGAAGCATCCCAGTGGACTGGGTTCATTACATCACCTCCCACCCCCTGAGGTCACCAGTCAGGGTTCAGCTTGAGATTTTCCCTGTTACTCAGCTAAGGAAAATCATAATCAGAAAAACAAAGCCACCTCTGGTAAAATAATCTCTCATGGCAGATGTCCCAAAAACGATCCCCAAAGCCTGACATACAGGTCCTACACAGCAGTCAATAAACTTACACGCTGACAATTGTCTCATGTTTCTCCTGGCACTCGCTTATTTCTGGCCTTTCCATGGCAGGGAAAGAGAATACCTGCCATTTGTTTAGCAATTTACAAGTTACAAACCACTTTCAGCAGCAGTGCTTGCTGAATGCTCGCAGGAGTGCTGGAGGCATCACTCTTACCATTAGATGAGGTGGAAACAGTCCAGGAAAAGTCACTGTTCTGCTCTCAGGGCCACAGCAATCAGAGCCTAGAGACAAACACTCTATTCTGCACCCCGTCCCTTTACCTCAGTGGAACAATGACTCAGCTTCTCCTAGCAGAGAGAACTTCTTTAGCCCATCTTTCATTTTCGCACATTGTAATCTTTGACCCAGGTAATATATGTAAAATCAAATTTTTGAAAATTCCCAGAACTCCTAGTACAAAAGATTAAAACTCTCCACTCTGACTTCATTCACACAGGGCCTCCTGACTCAGAGATTTCTTCTCATCCAGCTTATTTGTCATTAGGTAAATGACATTGTTTTTCCCACCAAAAGCACTGGACATCATAAGAACATTTACGAGGACAACTTTAGACTTTGAACAACAAAGGAAATGAGGAATATGGACAATATAAAACCCAACTGATAAGACAAGAAAGAAAGACAAGCCAGCCTCCTAGGGCAACCACGTCTCCACCCTCCTCCCTTCCTTTGGCCCCATCTGGTTTGTCTTCCACCCAGAAGTCCAATCGTGCTCCCAGCACTCCTGGCCTGCAGTCTGAACACCATATAAAAAGAACCATAGTTTGTCAGAAACTAGCCAGAAAGGCATAGAAATGGGAAGCAGGTAGCAGAGGGGAGGAAAGGCTGGCAATACTCCTTAAGAAAACAAGCACAGAGTTTTGTTTTATTTTAATCTGTCTTCAGCCATATGTTTAGAGTGGCCTAGTAAAATGGGGGTTACCTTGGAGAACACTTTATGTAGACTGCTCACCTCATTTTTGATATTGTCTGGTACCCATAGCATTGAGAGTCACCAGTACACACATACTTAGACCTTATACCTTAGGGATGCTTTTGGCTGCCAGTATCAGAAAGAGAAAGAGCAGAAAGATATGCAGATGTATTTTGTATTCCTTTATGTGCCAGGCACTCTGGTATTGGTGATACCCTGGATCCTGGTTTTCTCCACCACGATTGCAACTTTCTTATCACCTTATAGGGATCTTTTTAATTTTTTGGCAATATCTGAGATTAAACCCAGGGTCTTCACACTGAGCTACATCCTCAGCCCTTGTCTTTCTGCTCATGACAGGTTCTTAAATCAACCAGGCTGAGCTCGAACTTGCAATCTTCCTGCCTCAGCCACCCAGAGTGTTGGTATTATAAGCATGCACCACTGTACTTGGCTACAGGGCTCCATGTAAAAGAGGATGTTAGACCTTCCCTGACCTCCCCGCTGAAACTGCTCCTTCCATTATGCACCATCACAGCACCCTACTTATTTCCTTATTAACCTCTAACAACAACTGCAATTGTTTTGTCCACTTATCAGTTTATTTATTTGTTGACTGGCTGGCTCTCTCCCAAAAACCCACAAGCTGTGTTAACACATATTGCTAATGCGATGTATTATTAAGTAAAGGCTCGATTTATACCAATGAAATGAATGGGTGAGTATTAAAATATCTAGCACTGTGCCTGATTTTCAGTAGGAATTCCCTACATCCAAGTTTTTCTCTCAGAGCCTGCATTCTATTGAAGAGTATGGATCTATGGACACATAATTACGCACAAGGCACAATGAATAGCTTGCTGACTTAAGCCAGGAAAGCAGAAAGGTGCTGGTGAGGAAGATGATGTACAGAATGGGTCTCAGGACTTGTTTAGAGTGATCTCATACACATTGCAAGGCCCTGTGGAAACAGATGGGTGTTATATCCCAGTTCAAGTCCACTCATTGTGCTTTCCCTGACCTCTGGGGAGACCAATTCATTAAAGGTCAAAAATTAGAGCAAAAGGCCACACAAGGACACAGAGAGACCTGAGATCTGAAAATGCCCCCATGCTGTATCACCTGATACGCTCACCATCCCAGAATGTGTACTCTACCTTTTGATTTTGTTGTATATTTCTCTTCTTTCTTTCCAGCAAGGATCTGAAATGGGGTGTTCTAAATGCTCCCATTGCCAAAATGCTCTGCCTTTGCAAATGTCACCTAAAAACACATTTCAGGGCTTTTCCCCACTGTCAGGTGAAAGCTCAGAATCTGACCTTGGAAGGAAGGGCAGGTAGGCTCTGCCCCGGAATTCAGGGCTGTTATGAATTGAACAAGAAACCTCAAAGAGGCCTGGAGTGCCCCTTCTGCACACAAATTAGCAGCTGATTGTTTCTGCCTCACTCTCTCTTCCTTTGGAATGAAACCGCACAGTTTTCCTAATCCCAATAACATTGCGCCTTCAAAGCCTGTGGGAGAGAGATAAGGTTAGGGAAGCCGGCGGGAGAGAAGGGCTGTGCCTTTTCCTTTAATCAGACTCTACCTGTGCCTGCACAGTAAGGCCTGGTGGTCTCTCTAAGGCTTGTCTGGCTAGAGGTACACATTTCCCGTGTCCTCTAGCTGCGTTGACAGTTTCTACACCTCCTAGCCAGGCTATCTGGAAGCTGGCTGTCACTCACATGAGCTGTTCTTTATCCAATTTGTTTTCCTTTTTTTTTTTTTTTGAAGTTTTTTTTTTTTATTATTTGAGGAATTTTAAAAGTACAAGAAAACAGAAAAAAAATAACTAAAATACGGTATGTTAAATTTTACTGAAGAAAGAAGAAATGTTAGAGAGTGGCCTGGGCTGTTTGGATTGAAAGTCTGCGCAGACCTGCATCTCGGCGCGACTCTTTGGG
>PVJX010011514.1:0-53357 GCA_004027295.1 Dolichotis patagonum | reverse complement strand
GGCTGGCCTCAAATTTATGATCCTCCTGATTCAACCCCTTGAGTATCTGGGGTTACAAGCATATGCCACTTGTACTGTGCTGATATCCTTTACTACAAAGATAGAAACAAACACAAAACAGTGATTTCCTGTCTTGAAGAACAAATTGCTCCTTAACATAGAATGAAATATAAATAATATAACTGAATGTAAGCTAACAATAAATGTTATAAAACTTTATTATTATAGCTGTCTCTCTTCTAAAGCATATGGATTAACAATGACAATCTATTTTGAGTCTTCAAGTTAGACTTAAAGGGTGTGAACCCATTCTTCCAATATGCCAACACTTCTAAAGTACTTAGTAGTATGTTCTAGACACCTAGGGAGCAGTACAAGATTAAGTATGTGCCATTCATGCAGCTTACCTTTGAATCAACTAGGCATAGCGGAAAATCCCTGTAATGTGAGATGCTTGTCAGAATGAATACATTCTCATATTATTACTAACCTAGTGCAGACAACTGAAAAAGAGAAATCACATTATATATGATTCAATTTGATAAAACTATTGAGTACACTTAGGTGAGGGGTTCTATGTATGATGGAGAAGGGAAAGAAAATGATACTCCAAACAAACAGAACAGTTCAAACAAAGTTGTGGAAGTATCCAAGTGCGTACCGTGATCTAGAGGTTAGACTCTAGCTGATACAGACTGGCAGGAAAAGAGACTACGGTTAAGCAAGTCTGTAAATGTCTTAACAATGCCTTTTAAACTTAATTTCATAGGTAGCAAGGAGCTATGAAAAAATTTAAGAGAAAAATGATCAAACTGAAACTGGGTGTAGTGGTACATGTCTATAATCGCAGTTACTCCAGAACCTGAGGAAGGAGAATTGCAATTTGAGACCAGACTGGGAAACTTGGCAATCTTTTGTCTTGAAATAAAATTACAAGGACTGTCAATGTAGCTCAGTGCAAAGGACCTGGGTTCAATTCCTAGCACCATAAATCAACCAACCACCAACCAACCAACCAGCCAACCAACTGACCGACCAATACAAAACAGTGAACTGAATGATACTAATGATAGCCGGGCTGCAAATCTGGTGTAAACCAGAAGCAGTATCAGTAAGAAGACAGATTCACTGATCAGTGGAGGAGCTGTTAGGGTCTACACCTTCAAAACATGCAAAGGAGGAAACCATATTTATGGGATATTCTAGATGTAGAACCAATAGAGTTGGGCTCTTGTTAGACACAAGAAGTGAAGGAAAAATATACATACCTATTTTGGGTGAGTGAATGGTGGTGATGCCATTAAACAAAAACAGAGAACATAGAATAAAGGGACTTCAGGGAAAGATGTTGAGACTGTGATAGTAAATCAATGATCTAGAGATGTGAGAAAAATAACAAATTAAGTGTTAACTACCTGTTGAAACCAATGGAACTAATGAGACTTTCTAAGAGAATGAAAGGGGTAAAATGAGTCAGGGCTAAAGACAGAGTCCCGGTGAATATGTTTATGCAATACTCATTCAACTAACATTTTCAATACCTATTAAGTATCATTGCAATATACTGGGTATAGATACAAATCTACATAAAGATTAGTTGAAATAAGTACTATGAAGTGTGGATGACGCAGTAGGTAGAAACAACCCACTGTATAAACATAGTAGCTTGACAGACCTCAGACACAGTAAGTGCAAAAACTAAGAACAAGAGCTGGGTGTGATGGCACATGCCCGTAATCCCAGCACTTGGGAGGCTGAGACAGGAGGATTGCTATAAGTTTGAGGCCAGCCTGGGTTATCCAGTAAGTTCAAGGCCAGTTGAAATTACATAGTAAGACTCAGTCCCATAAGAGAAAAAAACAAAGCAAAACAAAACAACAGAATGAGGTACATAACATAATACCATTTATAACAAAGCGCTGTATACTTTATAGTAATACATACAAACAAACATGTGTAAGAATTGTTGCTTGTGGAAACCAAGAGGGGATGAGAGACTGAAGATACAGACTTTTTTAAAATACAAAAGACAAAAAAATGAGTATTATTTTGGCTTCTGCCTTTTAGGACTTCAAAAAAATCTAAAGGGCAAGAGATAAACACTACTACAACAGGGTCATGAAAAGCGCTGTGACATCTTCCTGGTAAGCGACCCTGGCGTGAGCCAGGAAGAGAACCAGTCAGTGTCTCCCGTGAGCCTACCAACCCATCCTCCCTCCGCCCCTGTCAGCAACTGAGCATTTCTTGGGAGGATGACCATATGCAATTTAGCAAATATAGGGGATTTCTTTCTATCTTCTGTTTGAAGGCAAATGTTGTCTTCACTGTTTTGCTCTGTTCTGATTGTTTTACTCTATTCAATATTCTCTTTTGATTGGTTTTATAATGTTCTGTTTTTGGTTTGATTTCATTATACCTGATTGAACGGACAACTATTGTGAAGATAACGAGATATACTATGATACCTATTACTGTTATCCCGGTATTCTGCTGTGAAGTCCTGTACCAATTTCACTGCATTGTCTCGACTGGCTTTGTTCCGTCTTGTTCTGATGTATTTTACTACCTTCAAAATACAATACAATACAATACAATACAATACAATACAGAAAAAGAAAAGCACTGTGACAGATCTTGAACAGTATGCCATGGGAGTCACAGTTAAAGACATTTTATACCAGCACAGAAGGCATCAAAGGTCTGAGAAGAAACAAGAGTACCCCTGAAACCAAGGGAGAAGTTTCAGAAATAAGCTGGCCAATAGTGTCAAGTGCTGATGAAAGATCAGATACTCTAATCACAAGGAGCCACTGGAGGTAGGCTGTGGATTAGTGGAGAACCTAGCACTTATCAGGCCCTGGTTCCATTCCAACACTAGAGAAAAAGAAGAAAGCCACTAGGTTGTAACTTCATGAGATGAAATTTCAAGAGTATTAAAAACAAAAACTAACTGAAAGATGAGAGGCAAAAAACTGTGAGTACAAATAGCATTAAATATTTGAGTGTAAAGAGAAAAGGGGGTGGTATCTCAGAATAAAAACAGGGTTGAGAGGAGTTTTCTTTTTAAAAGAACAGAATGAAAGGGGCTGGGGATATAGCTCAGCCACACAGTACCTGCCTGGCAAGCGCAAGATCTTGAGTTCAATTCCCATTACCCAAAAACAAACAAAAAAAACAAATCAAAACAAAATAAAACAAACTCTTCAAACGAACAGAAAGGAGAGACAGGTTCAAATGTGTTCAGAGCTGAAGACAACACATGGAAGGAAACTGAAATGTTAAGAATGCAGTAACAAATGGAGTAAGATCATGAAAAAATAGGGAAAGATGGGATCTAGAGTACAGTCAGCAGCATTAACTAATCTTGGAATATGATAAAATGGGAAAAGAAGAATTCTTATGAAGTGAATGAAAAATCTTTAGAAGTTTCTAATCAAGAAGAGACTCCTTCATTTAAGGACAATTCCTTAGTCATTTCAACCAATGAATTCAATCTTGTTGAGCAAACAGCATGTTAGCTACTGGATTTCATTTTAAAATGTTTTAAGTAATAGATATCTTAGAATTCACTGGGTAGAGTTGTATTTCTCAGGCACAAAATATTTTGTTGCTGATAAGCAATGGAATATTAGGAACTCATGAAACTAAAGGTGGGAAAATTACTTTTTGTGGTTTTATTTTGGCCGAGTCTCACTATGCAGTTCGGGCTGCTTTTGGACTCATTATGTAGCCCAGGCTGGCCTTGAACTTGTAGCAAACCTCCTGCCTCAGCCTCTGGATTCTGGGATTAGAGTAAAGGGGATAGTACTACTAAAGGGTTGTAGGTTTCCTACTGTGATAACAAAATTTCATAAGATTTTAGTCATGTATTTGCTCTTGTATATGCTGTGAGTTTTATTTAGTTTATGAGCTATGAAAGAATCTAAATTAAAAGAATAACTTTGATTACTGTATACAAAAACAGAATTTGAAAATAGACAAGCAAATTTATTTATTTATTTATTTATTTATTTATTTATTTATTTATTTTTGATACCGGAGATCGAACTCACAACCTCGCGCTTGCCAAGCAGGTGCTTAAGCCACTGAGCTAAATCCCTGGCCAGAATTTGAAAATAATAAGAGATTTATTCATTGCTCTTTTGAGAAAAAAATCTGGGTTATGAAGACAGCAAGATTATGATTTCCCTTGGCAAGCTATGCTGTCTCCACTTCCTTAATTATACTTTAACACTGATATAGCACTGAGAGTGACAGACTGCCTGCCTTACATACACAAGGCCCCAAGTTCAATCCCTAACAACACAACACAAAAACAAACAATTTTAACTATACAAAGCTGAAGTTCTCGCTGACCACAACCTAATCTATCTTTCCTTTCTAAAAGCTTTCTGTGCAAGTTACCCTCTCAGCCTATTTCAAAGTGTATACATACATTTATTTGTGTATATAAAATTTGATTATACAAGTATTACCTTGTAAAACTCTTCTACAATTTATTTTCATTTATTGTCTTAGAGATCTTTCTAAGACAATATATAGCGCCCCCCAAATTACATAATATTCCACAGTAAGGATGCACCAGGTTATGCAGCCATGCTTTACTGACAAATAATTACACTGCTTGTAGATTTCCAACACTGTGTTAAACAATGCTGTGACAAACATCCTTGTGCACATGAGAAGTTTTTCTAAGGAAATAACCTTCCTTATAATAAAATTCCCAACTCTATGAATGCTTCCTTTCCAAAAAGATTTTCATTCTGTTCTTCTTCTAAACTTATAGGAAAATTTCTACTCTTGATATTTTCCCTAAAATAAAGGTGAAATTAAATGAAAAAACAAAAACAAAATTTAAAAAGGCAAAAAACCAAAAAGACTTTCATCAAACATATAAATGGTTTCCTCCTGTCTCCTGACTTATTTTTAAAACTGGCCAAACTGATATACTAAATGATATACCGTACGTTTTGGTTTTAGAAGCAACCTTTTTGACTTCTTTTGCTTTTCTTCTTTATAACGACAACTAGAAATAACCTCTGATTAATCCCAAATCACAAGACCAACACACGCAAGGAAGAAACAATAAGAGGAAGTCAAAATAACAGGAATAAGCTGTTTCCTTTTTTTATTTGTTTTAGTTTCAGGCTGAATAAATGCAATGAAATTCCCTACTGTTGCCATCTTTTCTGAAGCTCTCAAATGTTGGAGAACTGTGTATTCTCTAATAAGTACCACCTTATAAACTGAATCCCCTTCTTTCCTCACAGGCATTAAAACAAAACAAAGACCCAGTATGCCAAAAGAGGCCTAAGGAAGATGTCAGCTAAATAAGAAATTTGCTTATTCTTCTGGCACCTTCACTCTTGAATCCCTAAATTCCACAATTTATAATGCAAATAATAACACATGATAAATATAGCAGGTAGCTGACACCAGACAATTATAATTATTTTTAAGAGACAGCTGTTATTAGATGAATTTCAATGTTTATAAATGGAATAAGCATGCCAAATCATTTAAGAATGCATCCTTTTTATAAATGCCCAATTTCTAAATGGCCCATATATATGAACAGCCTTTCCTGCTTCTTCTGGCCCTCTTATGCTCAAGTACCCCAGCACTAACCTGCTACTACTCTCTTACTACTTTTAGCTCTCCTGGGAGAGACACTTTAGGAGCTCCTACCATCTCAGGGAACCAAGGCAAGGGGATGGGAGGAGCCGCTTTGAGAAGTACTTGTGAACTTAATTCTTTCTTTTTCTATGTACCTCTTCTAACTTTTCATACCTACTGTATCTTGGAGAATGTTCAACATTACACACAAAGATATATCTCTTACTCTCTTTAACATTGTTACGAAGCATTCCATAATTCATTTGAACAGAATCCTACTGACAGACATTAAGATTGTTCTAGCATTTTGTTCCTATGAATAATGTTGCAATAAACAAATCTAAGGACCTAAGTGGCATAAACTTCTAGAAATGGAATTAGTTTACGTTTTTCCTTAAAAAAAATTTTTTTTTGTACCACAAATCAAACTCAGGACCTTGTGCTTGCCAGGCAGGCACTTATGCCACTGAGCTATCTCCCCAGCCCTGTTTATATATTTTTAAATTGATACACACTGTCAAATCCTCCTTAATGGGTTGAAGACAACAATATAGGTGTGACAGTTTCTCCTCACACTTACCAGTAAGGTTTATAAAGAATCATATGCTTTACCTCTTACAGTCAGATCCTATGGTTGATTTAGGTGAATACGGTTTACCTGGAAATACTATTTCAACTGAAGACAGACGTTCCACTACCTGCATGCAAACTGGGTGTCACAACATCTACTGCTCAAGGGCTTAAAAATAATTAGACGGGAAGATTATCACACATGGAATCATCTTGAAAACTGTAGTGTGAAATATAAACTGCTAGCTCTTCTTTAAAAAATAAACTGGAGACAGATTATGATTTCATAGCTTAAAAAATACTGGAATTTTATACGGAACACTCTACATAGTTCAAGCTGGCCTTGAAGTCATTATATGTCCCAGGTTGGCCTGCAGCTTGTGGTAATCTACCTACCTTAGCCTCCCAAATGCTAGGGTTCAAAGCGTATGCCACCACATCTGGCTCTAACCTTGGTTTAGTCACATTTCTTGGACACAATGCTAAAATCCATAAAAGAAAAACTGGTAATTGAGGTTCATAAAAAAGACATAATAGAGACTGAAATAAATCAGAGTAGGGCTGGGGGTGTAGTTCAGTGGTAGAGTATCTGACTAGCCTGCAAGAGGATCATAAAAAATTTTTAAAAATCCCATAGACTATCCAGGTGTGGTGGCACATCCCTGTAATTTCAGCACTTGGTAGGCTGAGGCAGTAGGATCCTCAAATTTGAGGCCAGTCTAGACTATATAGCTAGACCAGTATGGACTACATAGTGAGACCCTATAAAAAAAAAACAAATCAAAGGCTGGGAGAAAATATTTACAAGGCATACATTTGATAAAGACTTGTGTCCAGATATATAAAGAATATTCAAAACTCAGTAATGAGAAACCAATTCAGTTTTTAAAATGGGCAGAAGAAATGAACATATACTTCTCCAAAGAAAATAATAAAGATGATAAACATGTAAAAAAATACTCATTAGTTAATAGGAAAATGGAAATTAAAATGAAAATGAGGCATTACACAACTATACAATGGCTAAAATTAAAAAGACTGGTCATGGCCACATCAAGTGTTGGTGAAGACGTGGAACAAATGAACTCCACTGGATAAATACTACAGAATGCAAAATGGTATGACTACTTTTGAAAAACACACTGGCAGCTTCTTAAAAAGTTACACATACACCTATCATAACAGAGTCATTCTATTCCTAGGTATTTATACAAAAAACATAAAAGGATATGTGCATAAAATACCTTATTATGAAAGGCTCACAGTAGCTTTATTTGTAACAGCATAAAAACTAAAACAATGCAAATGTTCAACAGATGAATGGATCAAACAGACTGTGGCATATCTATATCTATATGAACACTTCAGTAATAGAAATGAAATGTCTAAACAACACCATGGATGAATCTTGAAATAATGAAGTGAGTGAACGCACACCAAACCTCACTCTAAAGAATACATTCTGTTGATTTCACTTACATAAAATTCCAGAAAATATAAACTATTCTTTAATGACAGAAAGCAGAGCAATGATTTGGGAGCAGAGCTGTGGCGCAGTACAGGTTTAGGCAGGAGGTACAAAGGAATATGAGGACAATCTGGGAAGGGACAGACATGTTATTTGTGTAAAGGTTTCATGAGGGAATACTTACATTAAAGCATGAATTTGTACACATCAAATATATGCAGCTTACTGTATGTCAATTACATTTTAATAAAGTTATTTAAAAAACATGGCACACTAAGTCAAATAAAGAAGAAAAATATTACTTTTGCTAAAAAGGTTTCCATATTATTCCTGTATTTCCTGTTTTCATTATAAAGAGGGGACTACAACAGAACATCTGTTCCATGCCCCTAGTACACCTTTAACCCTTGCCAAATGTCTCAAAATATGTGCTTGTGGATGAGGTGGGAATAGAACAATTCAAAACTATCAATTCCTGACAGAGAGACAAGCTGAAATGTAAGCACTACTAATAACAACAACAACAACAACAACAAAAGAAGAAAAGTAAAACCTCTTATTAAGGATGGCATATTAATGCTAACAGAATAAACTTTGAAAAATTATGTTCTAACAATTAAAAATAATGGTAAATGAGCACTGAGGACCTGATTTTTGATCCCCTTATTTAATCCTCACAATAATTATACCATTTTACAGATAAAGTTTATGGCGTAAAATAACCTATCTAAGATCATATAGTAATAATGACAGAGCTCAAACTTAAGTATGTTTGATGTGAAAACTCATGCTCTTACAGCTAATCGAGTAAATGGAATGTTCTGGTTGATAACTAGTAAGTAGGTGTTCTAAAAAGGAGCACCTAGTCTTTTTAAAAAGTAGGATTTCATATATGGATTTTACTTAGAGTAGTATAAACAATATTATATACTTTAAAAAACACTATAAAAACACACTAAAATGTGGTCAAAATAGCCACTGATTCATTACCATGCTTTGTTTTATAATAAGTTTTATATCTATATCTGTATCTATATCTATCTAAAGACCTCAGCATTCAATATTTATTTATTTATTCAAATAAAGTTTTATTTGTTTCTGAATATCTTAGTTTTTACCCAGGCAGAAATTCTTAGCTATAGGCTATGTTTATATGATCTTTATCAAAGATCTATACAATCTACCCCAAACCGAAAAGCTATCTATTAAAATTAGATCATTTTTGGGCAAAGAATTATTAGGTCTAAACTTATGGGTGTCAACAAATGCTGCACCAAACTTTGAGTCCATTTAAGATATTTGTGGCTGAGGTAAGAGGGTTGCTGTGAGTTTGAGGATAGCTGCATAGTAAGATGTAGTCTTAAAAAATAACGAAAAATTTAAAAAGAATAAAAATGAAAGAAAGAGAGAAGATTTTCCCAGATTTATTTACCAAGTAGCTAATATCTGACATAAAACAAATGCAATTAGCACCAGGGTTGTAGCTCAGTGGCACAGCACCTGCCTGGCAGTGCAAGGCCCTGAGTTCAATTCTCAGCACCAAACCAAACCAAAAAACAATTAACTTCTTCTTTTTTTGACAGACCTTCCTGTGATGCTAAGGCTGGCCTCAAAATTGAGATCCTCCCATCTCAGCCTCCCAGGTGGTTGGGATTACATGCACCACCATGCTTAAAATGCAGTAACTCTTGACAAGTTTATTAGGATAGGATGATGTAAGGTGATTGCTAAATTCAATTTTACATTTCTCATTTCAGTTTAGCCTTTATAATATCTGCTTACCATCAGGCACAAGCCTATGACCAAAAACAGATGCTAGGCTCTGAACTTACTACAGTGAATCTGTGTTTGCTATATTCTTGAGTCACAGCACTTCCTATGACAACTTTTATTTTGTTCTTGTATATGTTTCATAAAGTCATAAAATCCTCATTATTATTACTAACTCAAAAATATTTTCAATAAAACCAAATAATTATCTCAATAAAGACAAACACATAACATTCACATTCATTCATTTATTCACTCATTTACATTTGAGACAAGAATCTCACTATGTAGATCAGGCTTCCTGCAAGCTGGTAATCTTTCTGCCCCAGTCTCCCAACTGTTGCATTATAGACAAGTACAACCAAACCACACTTCTCAGATTTTTTAAAAATTAAATTTAATTAATTAATTTTTTAAAATTTTGAGACAGGTTCTCTTTACATAATACAGGCTGGCCTTGGACTCACTTTGTAGCCCACAGTCTCTCTATGCAGTCTAGGCTAGGCTCAAATTCCTGGCAATACTCCTGCCTCTGCCTTCTGAGTGTTTGGGTTAAGATTTTTTATTTTTAACCCCTGAAAAAAACTTACAATAGGTAAACTTACAGGATGATGTATTACAGTCTCAAAATATCTCTATGTTATTTCTGCCTATAAACCTTACTTTGCTGGGTGTGGTGACACACACTTGTAATCCCAGCACTTGGGAAGCTGAGGCAAGAGGAGGGTTGCTAGTCTGAGGCCAGCCTAGGCTACGTAGTAAGTTCAAGGCGAGCCTGAACTATACAGGGAAACCTTGTCTCAAAAAGACAAAAACCAAAAATAAAAACATACAAACTTCTTTTTTGTGGGGACATTTTATTTTATTTTTCTTTTCCAATCAGATTTTATTGGTACATATAGTTATGTAAAGTGATCATATTCATCATGGAGAATTTGTACCTATATATGATATAACTCATTTCTTTTTTTCTTCCCATTTCCTTATCCTCTCTTTAACCGCCTTCCTATTTACAAAAGCTTTGTTTCCATTTTTTTCTTCTTTTCTTTTTTTGTTAACTTTTCCTTTCTTTCCTTCTACCCTCCTCTCTCTCTTGCTCTCCTCCCCATCTGAATATTTTCTTCTTATTTCGCAATACCTGTTATATATTTTAGTCCTTACTCATACTTTCAGTTTCTCACACCAGAGAATGTGTGTCCGATGTATTTCACTTAAGAGTAGGGTCTCAAGGTGCATCTGTTTACCTAAAAATGTCTCAAACTAATCCTTCTTTATTCTGCCTATAAATCTTCTAGCTTGAAGAATTTTGCAATGATCCTTGATGAAAAACAGCAGAATTCTATAATTGTTTTAAAAGTTATACCTCTTTTATGATCAAGGTATCATTTGAAAGGAATGAAAAAACTCTAAATGAATCCCACATGAAAACTTGAATATTCTACCACTTATCATTGTACAAGGAGTTTAAAGTATGCTCAAAATAAAATACATACAAACAAATGCAGGGTAGATTTTATGCAGATTTTACATGGTCACAGCAAAGAGGGGTTTTGTATCAGATCTAAGACCTGCAGATATACTATATGCCCAAGTGGAAGATTCAAATATAAATTACTTTGTTTTAAATTTTATTGGTGGTCATATATGGTTTTCAAATTTTTTAAATGGCTGTTGATTAAGGTTCCCTAGTCCTCTGGAGCAGCCACAGACCAGACTAGGAGCTGGCAAGCCATTTCCTAGATTTGCTAGGAATTAATGAACTGAGGTTTTCCTGCTCAACAGTGTAGTTTGACCCCTGGGTCCCTCAAAAGACCATTTATGAACAATGTCATTTGCCTTCACTGTAGAGAGAACACTTATAGTGTTCTCCACCATGAAAAGTGTTTTTCTCTGACATGCCATCTAGAAACAGAAAATCACTTTATATAAAGTTCAACTGGGACCAAATACAACATAAATGGAGTTCATAACAAGTAAACTTCAAATAAAGGAGAGGCTTACAGCATTTTCCATTGGTTTCTTTGGTTCTAAGTTAAACATGTTTACAGTTAGTAAGGAGGCTTTTGGGGGGCAAAAGAACATCAGCTGGGGACTCTAAGAGGGTGCAGCTGCAATCTGGCACTTTGCAGAATTTCTGGAAAATGAATGAAACACTTTTATAATTCTAACTGTATATATATGATCCATTTACAAACTCTGGTAATTTTATAATATATGATATATTCCTAAAGAACCAGTCCTTGTCAGCATAACCTACTATTCATTGTGAAGTAACCGCCACATGGCTTTATTCAAAGCTGATGAATAGATTTGATGTCCAGAAAAAAAATCTACGCTGAGAATAAGGGGTAAAAAGAACAAAGAAAACATTAACTTTTTTTTTTTTAATCAAAAGTAAAACAGACAGCAAAAACTAATCATGGCTTTTTAGGACAAAGACCAAAACCTTTTCAACTGCTAACTATGAATTAAGAACTACTATTAAAGGCTAAGCATGGTGGCACATGCCTGTAATCCTAGCACTAGGGAGGTTAAGGTAGGAGGACTGTGAGTTTGAAGCCAGCATGGGATACACAGCAAAATCTTTCTCAGAGACAGGCAGATAGATAAGTGTAAGCTATTATGTTAGTGTATAAAGTGTATAAAGATGTTTGCTGTTAAGCCAAAGTGATGAGGCAGTAAAATGTTGATACATTACAGAACCAAAACAAAAACTCCACAATAAAATGGCATTTTATTTTAACTTAAAGAATATGGAGCTGGGATGTAACTCAGTAGGTCTACAGCACTTGTCTAGCACACAGAAGACCATAAGGCTTCATTTGCAGAATCTGGTATGATACTTGCTGTTTTTTACAGGACTCAACTTTTACACCAGCTACCAAGATTTTATTTAAAGAAGCATCACTCCTGGTGAAGCTATTTCTTTCACCTAAACAGAAGCGAAGTTAAGCCTCAGATTCTGTACCATCTACAGATCATATATAGCCCAATATAACATTTGTGCCTGATTCTCTCTCAATGGAATGCTTTCTTAAATAGAGCTTGTTTTCTAGTTGCTCTTTTAACTTGTCAGATGCTGTCTGAAGTAACTAAAATTGGATTCATACAGAAAAAATATATTTTAGGAAAATGTGCAACAAACACCTAAGCATTTGTTAACATTAAAACCAGAAGGCAGTGTGTTGCAGAGCATAAGACGATTTTAAAATTCAGTGATTCATGTTTGATTGACTTTGCAAGCCAAAAGCTGGTAGTCTGAGCAATTATTTAGAGGACAACAGCATGCAATATAGGAACTATTGCAGATTTCCTACTGTCTTATCACTGTTTCATTTTGTTGTTTTAATCCCTTTAAATTTTAAAAAATTTTTAAAAAATTTAGTGATACAAAACATTTACTTGAAGTATTATGGCAATCTTTTAAAGTATCACAGCAATGGCACAATCATTTTACTTAATCAGTAAGTATTTGGCTGGGGATGTAGCTCAGTGGCAGTGTGTGTGTTTGTGTGTGTGTGTGTGTATGTGTTTGTGTGTGCGCGCATGTGTGTGTTTTTTTGAGACAGGGTGTCGCTGTATGTAGTCTGGGCTGGCCTTGAACTCACTATGTATCCTGGGCTGGCCTTGTGGTAATCCTCCTGAGTGCTGGGATTACAGGTGTGCCCTACCATGCCTGGCAGAGTGCATGTTTAACATGTGCAAGGCCCGGGGTTTAATCCTCAGCAGCAAAAATAATGACTCTTGTAACAAATATTGATTAATCATCTATATGCCAGGTACTATCCTAGGTGCTAAGGATATAATGATTAGTAAAATGAATACATGAGGGCTGAGGATACAGCTCAGTGGTATAGCCACCTGCCTGGCAAGCATGAGGTCATGAGTTCGATGCCTGGTACAAAAAAACAAACAAACAAACAACAACAACAACAACAAAAATATGAGCCACTATAGTCTTATACCATTTCTAGGCAGGTGCTTAAGCCACTGAGCTAAACCACCAGCCCTTTTATACCATTTCTAAAGATGAAAAGCAGGGGCTAAAAAGAAAAGAAAGAAAAGCAGAGGTCATACTGGTAAAACTAAGGCCATCCTCTAATTGTTCCATTATAGCAACATTTCTGTTCCCCCATTATGAGGATTAAGGCAGTTGACAGCTATGTGAAAGACGCAAGAATAACAGGCATTGGGGTGAGGATTAGGAAGAAGCTCAAACTTTTCTCATCTTTTTTTCCTCTTCACTGATCAGATTAATGTAGAATATAAAATGGGAATGTGGGTGGCCACAGTGGTATGTGCTTATAATTACAGCTACTCAGGAGCCCGAGGGAGGTGAATCAAAAGTTTGAGGCCAGCCTCGACAACTGAGTGAGATCCTGTTTCAAAATTAAAAAATATGGGCCATGGATGTAGCTCAGCATTCCCTGGGTTCAATCCCCACTACTGAAAAAAACAACTGAGAATGTGTCCTGGGTTTAAATAGATTTAGACTATTGGTAATAATAGTATTGGGGGGTTATAAGAAACAAAAACAGTTTACATGGACTTACATGGAAAGGCAAAGAAAGAATATTACTGAATTATGAGAAATGAAAACAGTTTTCATGGACTTATGGGGAAGGACAAAGAATTCACCAACAGTGACAGGCAAAAGGAAAGGTTGTCAATGTGGTGGAAATGAGTCACCAATTGGTGTGAACACTGATATATTACCTATGTTGGCAGGGAAGTCATTAAAAAATTAAGCACCCTTGAGCACACACTAGAGACATCTATTCAAATGACACGCAATCAGTGACTGCCCCTTGGATACATGCTATGCACTGACAAGATATAAATAAATGGAAAGAAAAATGAATACTATGTTGTTGGAGTACTTGCAATATCATGCAAATTGTCAAGTGATTTATGTAAATACTTGCTATGAATCACATATCCTTATTACGGATATGAAAGCTTTGTTCTAGACAGATTGACCATGGTCACAGAAGTTGAATGGCACGACAGGCTAAAACTTAGGCAATGAACTTTGACAAGTGCAACTAAGCATGTATCAAAGTCATAAACATGTCACCTCCAGGGAAATCGTGAATTCTCCTCCAAGGAAACCAGACCTATCCCTTCAGAAGAGAACCGTTTCATATATGCTGGCAAAACAAACTCACTGGAGATTACTTATCACATACTACAAAGCTACAAGGAAAAACAAGAACAGTAGTTTCAGTGATTAATTACCTTGAGGCATAGCTAATTAGAAATGTCCATTGTTTTTAGTTAGCCTTAAGAGACATAAACTAATGCCACACTGAACAGTAACAGATATAATGGTTTAGATTTTATTTTTAATCACAGTTATAATCTTTGACTAATCCAAGAAAAGACAACCAAGTTACTGTATGTTAAAGGCACACATAAAAATCAGTGTGGAAAAGGAAAATGCGATAAAAAAATGATATAGCTTTTTGTAGGAATTGTTGGATTGTGACTGTTGGCTACTTCAGATTTTCTAAGCCCTCTAGCATGGCAATGGGAGAACAGTCTTTGCTACCATTAAAAATAAACTTCAACAAAGCAGTTTCATATGAACAACTATGAAATACTAATACAAACCTCCCTTTTATTCAATAAAGAGCTAGGATAATTTTGAAGTTTTATAAACTTTTTTGGGGGATGAAATTTAAGACCTACATCAAAAAATTCTCCTTAAGCCAGGTGTGGTGGCTCATGCCTATAATCCCAACACTCTGGGAGGCTGAGACAGGAGAATTACAAATTTGGGTTTAGTCTGAGCAATTTAAGGAGACTGTGTTCAAACTGTTAAAAACAGGACTGGGGATGTACTTCTGTGCAAATGCCCTGGGTTCAAATCTCAGTACCAAAGCAAGCAAACAAAAAACCTCTTGAATCCCACTACTTGGGAGACTGAAGCAGGAAGATGGTTCAAGGCTGGCCTGGGCTACACAATGAGATGCATTTTAACAAAAAGGAGAAAACAAAATGCCTTCAAGTAAGTCTTTTTAGCTGGGCATGGTGGTGTATAAAATTTAGGCAAACTGGGAGACTGATGCATAAGGTTTACATTTTTAAGCCCAGTTAAGGCAATTTAGTGAGAACCTGTCTCAAAATAAAAAAGGGCATTGGATATACGTAGCTTAGTGCAGTGAAAGTGAACCTTTTTGAACTGAGTACCCAAACTGCAACCCAAAACCCACTAATTTACTCCAAAGTGGTCATGCTGTAATTAAACCTGAATACTGAACTTTAGTTTAGAAAAAACAACTGTCATTTGGTGCTCAGCTGCTGGAGTGACTTAGTTTACCTGCCAACACAGAGGGATCTGTGTGCCCACTGCAGCATGCATGTCATAGGTTCACTGCCACTGGCTTAGTGCGAAGCCCCTGCAGTACCGCAAAAACCAACCAACCAACCAGGCAACCCACCCTTAGCTATCTACTCAGTTGCAGTTTGCAGGGACTAATCTTACTCCACCATGCTTAAGCCTGATGTTCTTTGGCCATTTCCCCTTGCCTTTTTAGAGAGTACCATCTGTCTACTTTTCTCTTTATGCTCTCGAAGCAAAAATGGAAAATCCTTTGAAGTGGTAATGAACCCATCACCCTTGAAAGCAGGAATGCCTCCTACAATTTTTTTCATAGACTTCACAGTTTCCATGTACCTCTTATGCCTCACTAATATATTAACTCTCCTGCCCCTGTACACCAAGTACATTTATTAGAAAACAAAGTTATGAAATATCTTTGTGTTTCCTTAAGAAATTAGAAATAAAAGAATAAAACAAAAAACAAATAGAAGAAAATAATAAAGATTAGCAAACATAATCCCTTATCAAAATGCCAACATCATTTTCCATAAAAATTAACATCTTGATGCTCACATTTCTGTAGAAATATGAAAGACTCAAAATAGTCTAAACAACTTTGACAAAGGAACAAAATTAGAGCTCCAATCCTCCCCAATCCCACGATTTATCACAAAGTTAAACCAATCATGACAAAACAGCACTGATATCAAGATAGACAAACAACCAAGGTACCAATATGAAGTCCCAAAATAGATACTCACATGATAGACAATTAATTTCTGGCAAAGATGCAAAAGCAGTTAAGTGGAGAAAGGATTATATCTTCAATAAATATATTGAAACACCTGGATAGCCACATGCAAAAAACCCAAACCATATAGCACATCAAAAATTTCTTAAGACATCCAAAAGTCAACTCAAAATGGCTCACAGTGGGTTAGTTAAAGTAAAGGCATGTGTGACTTGAGTCATTGCTTTGGTTGAAGTCATTCTGTCTGGGACAAAAAAGACTGGGACAAATATAGAGGGGAAGGCAGAGCCTACAGAGGTGTTCAGTGAAGGGAGGCACTGAATTTGCTTCTGAACAGGCCATGTGGACAACAAAGGAGGCCATTATGCTTTTTTTCTTAACTATCTTAACTATTTTTTAATATACATATCCATACCTGTATACATGTTTTTTCTTTCAGCTTGTCACACTAATGAAACAATACGATGTTTACACATGCATGTCTTATATCACTTGTAAGTATATTCTCAAGGTACATCCATTTACCCATAAAAGTGTCCAGTTTATCACTTTATCCTCCCCCCGATTTTTAACACATGTCAAACACTTAACCAAAAGTAAGAATTGTTACTCTGGGGTCCAAGAACTCCACAGATAGCTCTATGGGTCTTTAATCTTCTGTATACAATTTCTTGAATTTTGGCACACAAATATATCTATTTTTTTCTTCAGGAAGTAGCTCTTACTAAATCTTCAAAGAGGTCAGCATCCAAAAATAGCAAAAGCACAGTAAAACAATGAAGCTCAAGATCTAGAAACCGGGTATAGAAACTAAAGGAACAATTTAGAGGATGGGTCTACTGCTGTCCCTAAGATCACACTGGATATTTGCTACCTAACGCAAGTATCAATATACCCTCCTTTCAGTTTCAATGAGGACTGTAGCCATATCTAGTTAAATAACTCAGCAAACGAAATGGCTTTCTGAATATATGATGACTTCTTCTCTTGCTTTTCTTTTCTTTCTTTCTTTCTTTTTGTTTTTTTTGGTATTGGGGATCAAACTCACGACCTTGCGCTTGCCAGGCAGGCACTTATGCCAGTGAGCTAAATCCTAGCCCTCTTTTTTTTCTTTCAACATACCTTTAAAGCTTCTATAACAAGGTCCCTTGCTTCAAGCTCTCCTTCAAGAATACTGAACAGGGTCAGAAGTTCAGGCTTGCTGAGTTTTTCCAGATTCATCCTGAAAGCCTACAACAAACACAACAATCAGGCAATCTTCAGAAGACAGAGCTAATTTTATATAATTAATGAAAAAAGACAGAACATGCTATAATCACAGTATAAAATGTTTTAAGAAAGGAAGTGGTGAAAACTAAACAGAAATATAAGAATTTTTTGATGTTAATCCAAACTGAGCAGTGATTAAAAAACCCAACTGACTTTGAATTACTGATTTCATCATAAAGATCAATTTTTCATCACCTTTCAAGCATATTTACAAACAAATAACTTAGGTCTCATAAAAATTAGTAACTAATTGTGTTCACTAGAGATTCAGGTAGAATTGTGTTACAACGAACAATATTTTATTGGAAAATAATTAGATCATGCAAAGATCTCTCACTTATTTACTGGTGTTTTTGAGACAGGGTTTCACTATGTAGTTCAAGCTGGCCTTGAACTCACTTTGTAGCCCAGCTGGTCTTCAGCTTACAGTGAACTTCCATACTGGCATTATAAACCTGTGCTACCATGCCTGGCTGATCTCCCATTTTTAGATAAAAAAAAATTCCAGAACTGTATACAACACAGTTTCTGTCATCTCACTTCAATTGGTTAAAATGAAATTTGAGAAAAGGTAATATTTGGTGGGAATACAGGGCAAATTTTCCTTTAAATTGTTTACTTTCGGGGCTGAGGATTTTGCTCAGCGGTGTAGTGCACAGTCCTGAGTTTGAGCCCCGGTACCAAAAACAAAAAAACAAAACAAAACAAAAAAGTGGTTTACTTTCATAGAGAGTACTACTAGCAGCACAATGTTTACATTTCATATAGCAAAACACATAAATCCAACCATACACAATTAGTGACTTTTTAAAATATTATTTCAGCTAGGTATGATGGCTCACGCCTACAATATGAGCACTCTGGGAGACTGAGGCAGGAAAATTTTGAGACCCTATGCAATTCAGTGACTTAGTAAGACCCTGTCTCACAATAAAAACTTCTTAAAAATTCACATTTCTAGGACAATCTGCATTTAAAAAAATTTTTTTAAATTTTATTTTAAAAGGGAGTAAAATTAAACACAACAAAACAACAGAATGGGACATAAGAAAGCATAAATTTCAAAGCTAGACAACCAGAGATCTTCACAATCTGTCATATTGTCTCTTGTTTTTTGTCCTTATCTTTACATATGGAGAGGTCATACTAAATAACATAGCCAATCTTTTTACAAGATGTGTAGTTCACTGGCTCTCACTTGCTAGGCAGGGGAGAGAGGCAGGGGTGACACGGGATGGGGGAAAGGACAACATGAGATGTCTGGTTCTCAGCCCACATGCAGGCAGGATCACAGTTGCCCCCCAGAGACCAGAAGAGATCCTTGTTCTCCCGTCACCCCAAGCGAACCATATGGTGTAGGTCCCGATGAGCCAGGGTCTCTCACCTTCAGGCCACCGAAAGTCTGCCACACTCTCAGCTGCCCCCAGAGGGGTGGAGCTCCTTGTTCTCCTGATACCCCGAGTCAAATGCACGGTGCAGGTCCTGATGTGACAGGGTCTCTCTCCTTTGGGCTGCCAAAAGTCTGCCACACTCTCAGTTGCCCCCAGAGAGGAGGGGAGTTCTTTGTTCTCCCAACACCTCGAGTCAACCACACATTGCAGGTCCCGATGCACCAGGGTCTCTCCTTCAGGCTGCTGAAAGTCTGCCACCCTCACAGCCACCTCCCAGAGAGGGAAGGAGCTGAGCTCCTTGTTCTCCCGGCACCGAGTCAACCACATGGTGCAGGTTCCGAGGCGCCAAGGTCTCTCCCCTGTAGGTCCCCTTAAGTCTGCCATACTCACCTGCTATTTCTTTCTGATGAATTGACCATTCCATTTCCAAAGTTCTGAAATGGCCAACAGAGAAAGAATTCTCTTTAGGCTCCTGTTTGAAACCAGCAGCTACAGCAATCTGCTGGCCTTGTTTCAGGGCCAGTCTCTCTGCTTTTGATGTCTGCCACTGCCATAAATGGTTGCCACCCTGCCTTGGAGTCAGTCAATTATGGACTCAAACCTCTAAAAACTCTGAGCTAAATAAATCTTTCCTCCTTCAACTTTGGGTGTCAGGTGTTTTGTCTCAGCAGTGAGAAAAGTAACTAAAACAGCCACAGAGCTTGTCTCTTGAAACCAGCATCAAAGTCGGTCATGACAGTGTTAGGTAAATAAGCATCTTGACCCCTTAGTACCATGGTAATTCCTTAGTAAGTGCACTATTCATATTGTATTCCAGGATGTCTCAAAAGTATCCTTCTCCAAAGGATCCTGAAATTTACAGTCTCTGAAAAGGTGCCCAAACTGTTGTTTCACCTCGTGCTTCTACAATGTGACTAGAAAAAGCAGACTGATAAGACAAAGCAAGGCTTTCTGTGAAATAGGATGGTATGGTACTCTGTTTTGGGGGTGATTTTTTGGTAAAATGGTCTTACTATGTAGTTGAGGCTAACCTCAAACTCACTGTATACAGCCCAGGCTAGACTCAGACTTACGTGAGCCTCCTGCCTTAACTTCCTGAGTGCTGGACTATAAACATGCAACCACCACTGTGTGCCACTTTCCCCCACTGTTCCCGAGTTCTAATAGTCTCTCAAAGTAATGTTAGCGAGTTGTATTGTTTAGTTTGTTTGTGGCAGAGTACTGCAGACTGGTGATTTAAACAACACATTTATTTCTTCACAGTTATCAAGGCTGGAAGTTGAAGACTAGAGTGTTGGCAGAATTGGTGGTTTCTTGAGTTCTCTTTCCTTGGCTCATAGAAAGAAGGAAGTCTTTTCCCTATGTCTTCACATTCTCACTGTGACCTATCAGTATCTAAAGTTCTTTTCATAAGAATACCAGTCCTACTGGGTTAGTTACTATAATGACATCGTTTTAATTTAATTAGCTCTTTAGAGCCCCTGTGTCCAAATGCAGTCAGTCACATTCTGAGGTACCAGAATTAGAATTTCAGCATACAAATAGTATAGGTGACCGAGGAACACAAGTAAGTCTAGCACTATCTCTTACCTTTAACTGAGACAAGCTTGATTTGAGATACTGGTAACAAGCTTTATGTTGCTTAATATTGCAGAATTCCATAAAATGACATTGGTTTTTGTACCTTCGTTGTAAGACTTTTAAAAATGATAATAGCAAAAATAGACTTTTTAAACAAATGTACATAGGATATGCTTTCTTGCTTAGATTTGGGAGAGTACTGGGGATTGACCACAAGGGCACTCTACCACTGAGCTGTGTCCCTATCCCTTTTTATTTTTTATTTTGAAGCAGGATTTTGCCAAGTTGCCCAAGCGGGTCTCGAACTTATGATCCTCCTGTCTAGGCTCCTGAGTATTGGGGGTTACTGCTGTGTGCCACCACTCTGGGCAACAAAAGTTATTTTCTTACTGTGTTGACATGTTTTATTTCCCTAACTGGATCCTAAAATGCCAAAAAAAAAAAAAAGGAATGAAAAGGACCATTTAGAATATTGTCACTCTTATCTGAAATGTGTAAATAACACCCAAAATCAAAAGTGCTAGAGAATAGACAATCTTAAATCTTATAGATGGTTCACGGTAATACGTCAGCACTTTCCACGTCCTGATAATAGGTTGTATTGGTTACATTTTTTAAAATGACAGTACGCTTTTGACCATATTTAGATTCTATATTGATAAATGTAATACGTTGCTTTCCTTTTTTGTTAATGTATGTTTGAAATATATAATAAATACATTCATTGTAGGGAATTGGTACATATACATATACATATTGCATCTTGATCCTTTCTGACTTCCCCTTCCTGTCCTTCCTCCATTGTCTCCCCCCATATTGTCATTACGTGAGTTTTTAAAGAACTACTTTGTTTAATGGAAAGCTGTCAGAAACACTTAGTTGGCATGTTAGTCTTAGCTTGGCATTTTAAGAACTAATTCTTCATATGTTGGTTTTGCTTACATATATGTGTGAGATATGAGTCATTTGAAGTAAATGGGGTTTATATCTTTGTGCCTATATGATTACAGATACTTAAAACATGTTGAATGGTCTGAATATGTGTCAGTTATAAGTCCAAGTATAAACTGCCTTTTTTCCCTTTGGTACCTGAACTTGAACCCCAGAGTCTTTTACTGAGCTACATACATCCTCAGCTTGTTTTTTTTTGTTGTTGTTGTTGTTTTTTTTTAAAGACAGAGTCTTGCTAAGTTGCCCAGACTGTCCTAGAACTTGTGATTTTCCTGCTTGAGCCTCCCAAACAGCTGGGATTACAGCCATATACCACCATGCTAGGCTGATATTTTTTAAAATAGATCTGTGTAGTGTTTGTTTAGATGTTTCTGTATCAGGAACCTAGGATGCCTGTAAACATGTTATTTTTCTGTCTTTTGTGTCCTGTATCATCTACCACTTGGAACAAAAGACAACTCAAGTCTACACAGATGCACTTACACCCAGATACTAGACAGACAAATATTTTGCGTGGACTCCACCCTGCTCCTTCCTGCCCTGCCCTGTTGCTTACATAGCTATAGAGGTTGTTTCAGGTGTTTCTTTTTCTGCCAGCCAATCTCTGTGTGGTAAAAAGGCTGCTATCCTATAGAATTAATTCAGAATCACAAAACAGAAACTGAGACTTCTTGAAGAAGCAGAAAGCACAGCTAGAACCAGGAATGAGGAATATCCAGAAATGGGGAAAGGTTAGGGGAAAAGGAGCGTAACCAAAGCCACAACATACTTCCTAGGCAAGATGATCACTACAGTAAAGAGGTACTCTGTGTGTGTGTGTGTGTGTGTGTGTGTGTGTGTGTGTGTTTGACACGCCCTTCTTGATACTTGTAAGTCTTCTGGCTCTGGCCACATAAACATTTGTGTAGAAAATACCTGTGTTCTTCTGGTTATCAGCTTTGATTTGATGGGATGTGGTCCATAGCACCTGCCTGGCAATTGCAAGGTTGTGAGTTCAATCCCTGGTACCAAATTAAAAAACCAAATAGTCCAGATGATATATTGACCAAGCTCACTTTAAATCACTCATTGGTAACATAAAAATGTTTGATAGTTAGCCTTATTTATCTATGTATTTACTTATTTGACAGTACTGAAGAGATTGAACTCGGGGTCATTGTATTGAGTTACATCCACAGCCCTGTTGGTCCCTTTTCATTTTTAACACGGTCTTGCTAAACCACTAAGATGCCCAGGCTGAGTTGAATTTGTAATCCTTGTCAGCCTCCCAGAGTGTTGGGATTACAGGAATGTACCACCACACCTGGCTCATATTTAACTTTCAAGGGGGCTTATGGTCCAGTGTATTAAAATATGTACAACCTTATCCCTTTTTATTTTATATATTATATGGGTTTTTAATTCAGAAAAATAAAGTCTCATGTAGCTATAGCCACAGAATATGATAATGGATCCTGACAACTTGTCCACAAGTGGTTTTTATTTTAAATTTATAGACTGTGGCATTCCTTACAAATATCTGCATGTAAACTAAGAAAAGTTGAGTCTTGAAGATATTTTAATGGAAGGAATGAGCGGAGCATCTGTTTGAAATGATCTTGTCTTTCAGAGTTATTTAATAGTGGTGACAAGAACAAGTAACAGCTCATTCAGAGAATAAGTAGGGGATGAGTTTGTAGACTGTAGTGTGGCATGCCAAAAATCTAGCGCATCATATTTCTCATAATGAATGCGGAGTTAGGAACAACCTTTTCCCAAAAATCCTGGGCCACATCATTCTGCCCATGGACAGAAATTACTGGAATGGCTTAGCTTAATCAGTGGTTTGCCTGTTGGGTCTAGTACCCAGCACTGCAAGAAAAAAAAAAAGATTTTGTTTAAATGTTGTAGGTTGTGTACTTTTGACTGCATAACAAACCTACGTTTCTTCCCCTAGATTAGTGAGTCAGTTTTGTGACTGGTTCTTGGTTGAAGAATTTACTGCTGTGTTTTTCCCTGCTTTAATACTTTACCTATTTAATTGTTTAGGTTTGAGCAACTCAAATAAGTTTGCAGACTAGGTGCCTTAAAAGCAAGATAAAAATAACATTTTACAAATAAATTTAAAGCCTCTCTTTTCTTTGGTGGGGGGGGGCGTGGATATTGATAAGGGTTAAACCCAGAGCCTCACAAATGCCAAGAAAATGCTGCATCATTGAGCTGTACCCTTAAACACTGCCCGCCTTTTTAAAAAATTACTGGACTGAAAACAGGAAAACAAGTTAGGCATAATGCCACACACCTGTCATCCCAGCACTCAGGCTGCTGAGGCAGGAGGAGCACAGTAATTTGAAGCCAGCCTGGGCTATAAAGTGAATTCAAGGCCACTGGACTACATAGTGAGACTCTGTCTCAAAAGAAAAAAGTTTTTCCACATAATTCAGCATTTAATATTTGGACATAACTAGGCACAGTGGCACGTGCCTGTCATCACAGTACTCGGGAGGCTGAAGCAAGAGGATTGCGGTGAATTCAAGGCCAACCTGAGCTACATAACAAGTTTAAGGCCAGCCTGCAACTATATAATGAGAACCTGTCGCAAAACAACAACAAAAATATTTCAACATACATGGAAAAATGTGGAAACTAGATATGTATAATCAGCCGTATAGGCAAAGTAGAGATGGTCATATGTTGATTTATTTGCTTTTGATGAAGTGAGATGGGAATTTTCCTCAAATGAATTTGGCAGATTGAACATTTCAGTGCATTGTGCATACGTAATGATGATTAAAGCAAATACACTTTTGTCAATTCAGGGCAAGAAAGTCTCTAGTGACATTCAGAGGTTCGTCCTTGAAGTGGCACTAGACATCCTAAAGTAAAAAAGCTCTGACTTCCCCTAATTATAGTTGTAAAAGGAACTCAGATTACTGGTGTTTTTCATATGCAAAGCTTCAACTTGAAGAACCAGCTGGTTTTTTTTTTTCTTTCTTGTCCCCTTATAGCTGTTAGGCTTTATTAGTTATGACAGTTGACAGTGGGATTTATGAAATTGTTTATAGTACAGTCACATGGTATATTATTCCGCATTCCTATCACTGGGACACAATACCTGACACCCATAATTTAAAAGAGGAGAGTTTTAATTTGACCCATGGTGCAGGGGATCAAGTCCATGGTCTGCTGGCTCCAAGTTAGAAATACCATGCTGGAAAGCTGGTCAATTCGTGGCAGCTGGGGAGCAGAGCAGGGGAACAATGTCAGAGATGAATGAAGAGGGACCATATATAGTACTTAGGTTCATGTCTCTGTGACACACCCAAACACACCCAGGAACTTGCTTTGCTAATCTGTTGGGCATTCTTAATCCAATAAAATATTGACATCTGGATTAATGGTCATGCATAGACAATAAATTTCTTATTATTTTGCAGCATTAGGCATTTTACTACCATGCTGATGGCATTTTAAATATATTTGCCAGTGTGGCAGACTTCCGGCAGCCTGAAGGAGAGAGACCCTGGCACATCTGGACCTGCACCGTGTGTTTGACTTGGGGTGCCAGGAGAACAAGGAACTCTTCCAGTCTCTGGGGGATGACTGTGATCCTGCCTGTGTGTGGGCTGAGAATCAGACATCTCATGTTGTCCTGTCCCCTGTCCCGCATCTCCCCCCACCCCCAGCAAGTGGGAGCCAATGAACTACACATCTTGTGAAAAGATTGGCTATGTTATTTAGTATGAGCTCTCCATATGCAAAGGTAAGGACAACCATTTGGAAGAAAACAAGAGACAATATGACAGATAGTGAAGATCTCTGGTTGTCTAGCTTTGACATTTATGCTTGCTTATGTCCCATTCTGTTCTGTTTTGTTTTGTTTAATTTTACTCCCTTTTAAAATAAAATAAAATTAAAAAGAAAATCTTTCAAGAGTATGACAAGTGTGTAAGACACTTTTTATATCTTCAAGGCACCACTAATTTCATCTTCATCTCCTACTTTTTACTTCTGAACTGTCATTCTCACAGTTTTCTTTAAAGTAAATCAAACCTCAGTATTTCACACACTCTCCAGCAATCCCTCTTACTAAATTTGAAGGGGCACATAAGACTCACTGACTTCTTCTAGAGATGCTATCTTTAAGTGAAGCTGAATATGCAACCACATGTAAGGACACTGTGTTCCAGGACATGCTGTACAAACCCTTTACAATACAGCAAAATATTCTCAATGTATGCTCAGTTCTAACTGCTACCTTTTTACTTTAGAATCAAGAGACAGGTCTCAGAGCAATTATAATGAAAATAAAAACTGAAAAAAAAATCACAAACAATAACTCCCAACAAATTTTATAAAGCTGAAATTAACATATAATGGTATGTTGGAAGAACATGAGACTTTGCATGGCCTGCAACTTCTAGTTATGTGCTGAGGCAGTTGCCTTTGGCAACCACAATTAGGGCCGTAGGGTGCACTCCGGAAATTTTATCCAGTGCATTCTCAAGGACTAGCTTTGGGTTCTCAGTTTTCTCATCTCTTGATGATATGGAACTCGTAAGGTTGCTATGAAGATTGAGTTAATAAATGTAAAACATCTTACCAAGTTTCAGATACTACCTAATTAGTAATAACTATTATCTCATTTTCCAAAAGAATTCTAAAAAACGATTACCAAAATTGCAGGCTGCCAAAATCATTGACTTCAACAAAACCTTCAGCCACCCTTTTTGTAGTTGGGAACCACACATGAAGAAAGGTGATAGCACCCTAGAATGAAAAATGAGGAGGAACTTAAACCACCGGTTGACTTACACTGGTTTCTTAGAAGAGCTCCCCACTCTACCACTCTGTCATTGTTTCATGTTTCTACACCCATTAGATCCTAAGGTAGAGGAAATACCGTCATCTAATGTTCTTCCTCTCCCTTTCCCTGATGTTAAGCAGAATAAAGGGCACTTGGTAAAGACACCCCATAAATACCAACTACAAAGAGTAAATCACTTGGCAGTGTAAGCGCCAATGTAAGAAAGACGGGGATAGAATTAAAAATGGCACCAATGTAAGAAAGATAGGGATAGAGTGTAAGCACCAATATAAGAAAGACAGGGACAGAGTTAAAAATGTTCACACATACTGTTCTCTTTTCTTTAATATCTCAGTAATTCTTAAACATTCTTTTTTTTTTTTTTTTCGGTTCTGGGGATCAAACTCACAGCCTGCACTTCCCAGTCAGGCGCTGAATTCCTGGTCTCTTCCTAAACATTCTTGAAGTCCCAAAACTGGGTTAAAGAGGCAGTGTAAAGACAGTGAAATAATGGACTGAGAGTGAGGAATATGGAATTTTGGTCTTGGCTTTGCCAATGAACAGCTACAAGGTGTGAGAAGGAAAATTACTCATTTGTTCTGGGGTTGAATTTCCTAATAGGTAAAATAAAAACAAAGGAGACAATCTCCACAGTCCTTCTTGGATCCATTCTAAGCTTTTGGGTAAAAATAAGTATTTTTAGAGAGTATAATTAAATAGGTGTTTACCACACACGTCAAAGTTTTTAATCTGTTAAGATCTATATTCTCGGGGGCTGGGGATTTAGCTCAGCAGCATAAGCAGCTGTCTTGCAAGCGGGTGGTCGTGAGTTCAATCCCCAGTACTGCTTAAAAAAAAAACAAACTAGTCTTTAAAAAAAAAAAAAAAAGATCTATATTCTCATAAAAGAATACAAAGAATATAAACCAGGGATGGTGGCACGTGCCTGTAATCCTACCACTTGGGATGCTGAGGCGGGAAAATCACTGTGAACTTGAGGCTAGCCTGGGCGGCTACAAAGTGAGTTTAAGGCCAGTCTGAATTATATAGTGAAAGCCTATCTCAAAAAGACCAAAAGAAAAAAAAAAAAAAACAAAGCAAAAACAAAACAAAACAAAAACCCCACAAAAACAAGTAATGTAATTTTTAGTGTCATCTTAACTATAAATAAAAGCATAAACTATAATAAACTATAAATTAAAAAATAAATAAAACTATAAATAAATAAAATAAAAACTATAAATAAGAACTATAAATAAAACTATAAATAAAGCAGACCAGTACAGGCAAGAAAAAATTTTTATTCTTTGCTAATGACACAATGAACAATATTCTTGTTATCTCTGGAACATTTTTACTAATATATATCAACTCATTTAGCTTAGTACTTACAGGAAGTGAATACAATACAAACTCTACACAGGAGGGAGAAAAAAGCCTCAAGAACCAACATTTTCCAATAAACTTTTTTATAAAGAGTAGTAAATCTTCCTGTTCTATACATTTGAATCTAATCTCAATATTGTAGTAAGTTCTGTATGAAATATAAAGAATATAAAACTGTATTATTTTAGGATGGCAGTGGTAATTTCTGTTATGGGGATCAAAGTGATACTGACCTGGTAACTGGTAGAGTCACACTTTAGTCCTCAAGTATAAACTTAAGGTTTTCTTCAGTTGTTGAAATTTGGTGGAACTGGCAAATATATTTAAAATGCCATCAGCATGGTGGTAAAATGCCCAATGCTGCAAAATAATAAGAAATTTATTGTCTGTGCATGACCATTAATCCAGATGTTAATATTTTACTGGGTTAAGAATGCCCAACAGATTAGCAAAGCAAGTTCCTGGGTGTGTTTGGGTGTGTCACAGAGACATGAACCTAAGTACTATATATGGTCCCTCTTCATTCATCTCTGACATTGTTCCCCTGCTCTGCTCCCCAGCTGCCACGAATTGACCAGCTTTCCAGCATGGTATTTCTAACTTGGAGCCAGCAGACCATGGACTTGATCCCCTGCACCATGGGTCAAATTAAAACTCTCCTCTTTTAAATTATGGGTGTCAGGTATTGTGTCCCAGTGATAGGAATGCTGACTACTATACCATGTGACTGTACTATAAACAATTTCATAAATCCCACTGTCAACTGTCATAACTAATAAAGCCTAACAGCTATAAGGGGACAAGAAAGAAAAAAAACCCAGCTGGTTCTTCAAGTTGAAGCTTTGCATATGAAAAACACCAGTAATCTGAGTTCCTTTTACAACTATAATTAGGGGAAGTCAGAGCTTTTTTACTTTGGGATGTCTAGTGCCACTTCAAGGACGAACCTCTGAATGTCACTAGAGACTTTCTTGCCCTGAATTGACAAAAGTGTATTTGCTTTAATCATCATTACGTATGCACAATGCACTGAAATGTTCAATCTGCCAAATTCATTTGAGGAAAATTCCCATCTCACTTCATCAAAAGCAAATAAATCAACATATGACCATCTCTACTTTGCCTATACGGCTGATTATACATATCTAGTTTCCACATTTTTCCATGTGTGTTGAAATATTTTTGTTGTTGTTTTGCGACAGGTTCTCATTATATAGTTGCAGGCTGGCCTTAAACTTGTTATGTAGCTCAGGTTGGCCTTGAACTCACCGCAATCCTCTTGCTTCAGCCTCCCGAGTACTGTGATGACAGGCCCGTGCCACTGTGCCTAGTTATGTCCAAATATTAAATGCTGAATTATGTGGAAAAACTTTTTTCTTTTGAGACAGAGTCTCACTATGTAGTCCAGTGGCCTTGAACTCACTTTATAGCCCAGGCTGGCTTCAAATTACTGTGCTCCTCCTGCCTCAGCAGCCTGAGTGCTGGGATGACAGGTGTGTGGCATTATGCCTAACTTGTTTTCCTGTTTTCAGTCCAGTAATTTTTTAAAAAGGCGGGCAGTGTTTAAGGGTACAGCTCAATGATGCAGCATTTTCTTGGCATTTGTGAGGCTCTGGGTTTAACCCTTATCAATATCCACGCCCCCCCCCACCAAAGAAAAGAGAGGCTTTAAATTTATTTGTAAAATGTTATTTTTATCTTGCTTTTAAGGCACCTAGTCTGCAAACTTATTTGAGTTGCTCAAACCTAAACAATTAAATAGGTAAAGTATTAAAGCAGGGAAAAACACAGCAGTAAATTCTTCAACCAAGAACCAGTCACAAAACTGACTCACTAATCTAGGGGAAGAAACGTAGGTTTGTTATGCAGTCAAAAGTACACAACCTACAACATTTAAACAAAATCTTTTTTTTTTTCTTGCAGTGCTGGGTACTAGACCCAACAGGCAAACCACTGATTAAGCTAAGCCATTCCAGTAATTTCTGTCCATGGGCAGAATGATGTGGCCCAGGATTTTTGGGAAAAGGTTGTTCCTAACTCCGCATTCATTATGAGAAATATGATGCGCTAGATTTTTGGCATGCCACACTACAGTCTACAAACTCATCCCCTACTTATTCTCTGAATGAGCTGTTACTTGTTCTTGTCACCACTATTAAATAACTCTGAAAGACAAGATCATTTCAAACAGATGCTCCGCTCATTCCTTCCATTAAAATATCTTCAAGACTCAACTTTTCTTAGTTTACATGCAGATATTTGTAAGGAATGCCACAGTCTATAAATTTAAAATAAAAACCACTTGTGGACAAGTTGTCAGGATCCATTATCATATTCTGTGGCTATAGCTACATGAGACTTTATTTTTCTGAATTAAAAACCCATATAATATATAAAATAAAAAGGGATAAGGTTGTACATATTTTAATACACTGGACCATAAGCCCCCTTGAAAGTTAAATATGAGCCAGGTGTGGTGGTACATTCCTGTAATCCCAACACTCTGGGAGGCTGACAAGGATTACAAATTCAACTCAGCCTGGGCATCTTAGTGGTTTAGCAAGACCGTGTTAAAAATGAAAAGGGACCAACAGGGCTGTGGATGTAACTCAATACAATGACCCCGAGTTCAATCTCTTCAGTACTGTCAAATAAGTAAATACATAGATAAATAAGGCTAACTATCAAACATTTTTATGTTACCAATGAGTGATTTAAAGTGAGCTTGGTCAATATATCATCTGGACTATTTGGTTTTTTAATTTGGTACCAGGGATTGAACTCACAACCTTGCAATTGCCAGGCAGGTGCTATCGACCACATCCCATCAAATCAAAGCTGATAACCAGAAGAACACAGGTATTTTCTACACAAATGTTTATGTGGCCAGAGCCAGAAGACTTACAAGTATCAAGAAGGGCGTGTCAAACACACACACACACACACACACACACACACACACACACAGAGTACCTCTTTACTGTAGTGATCATCTTGCCTAGGAAGTATGTTGTGGCTTTGGTTACGCTCCTTTTCCCCTAACCTTTCCCCATTTCTGGATATTCCTCATTCCTGGTTCTAGCTGTGCTTTCTGCTTCTTCAAGAAGTCTCAGTTTCTGTTTTGTGATTCTGAATTAATTCTATAGGATAGCAGCCTTTTTACCACACAGAGATTGGCTGGCAGAAAAAGAAACACCTGAAACAACCTCTATAGCTATGTAAGCAACAGGGCAGGGCAGGAAGGAGCAGGGTGGAGTCCACGCAAAATATTTGTCTGTCTAGTATCTGGGTGTAAGTGCATCTGTGTAGACTTGAGTTGTCTTTTGTTCCAAGTGGTAGATGATACAGGACACAAAAGACAGAAAAATAACATGTTTACAGGCATCCTAGGTTCCTGATACAGAAACATCTAAACAAACACTACACAGATCTATTTTAAAAAATATCAGCCTAGCATGGTGGTATATGGCTGTAATCCCAGCTGTTTGGGAGGCTCAAGCAGGAAAATCACAAGTTCTAGGACAGTCTGGGCAACTTAGCAAGACTCTGTCTTTAAAAAAAAACAACAACAACAACAAAAAAAAACAAGCTGAGGATGTATGTAGCTCAGTAAAAGACTCTGGGGTTCAAGTTCAGGTACCAAAGGGAAAAAAGGCAGTTTATACTTGGACTTATAACTGACACATATTCAGACCATTCAACATGTTTTAAGTATCTGTAATCATATAGGCACAAAGATATAAACCCCATTTACTCCAAATGACTCATATCTCACACATATATGTAAGCAAAACCAACATATGAAGAATTAGTTCTTAAAATGCCAAGCTAAGACTAACATGCCAACTAAGTGTTTCTGACAGCTTTCCATTAAACAAAGTAGTTCTTTAAAAACTCACGTAATGACAATATGGGGGGAGACAATGGAGGAAGGACAGGAAGGGGAAGTCAGAAAGGATCAAGATGCAATATGTATATGTATATGTACCAATTCCCTACAATGAATGTATTTATTATATATTTCAAACATACATTAACAAAAAAGGAAAGCAACGTATTACATTTATCAATATAGAATCTAAATATGGTCAAAAGCGTACTGTCATTTTAAAAAATGTAACCAATACAACCTATTATCAGGACGTGGAAAGTGCTGACGTATTACCGTGAACCATCTATAAGATTTAAGATTGTCTATTCTCTAGCACTTTTGATTTTGGGTGTTATTTACACATTTCAGATAAGAGTGACAATATTCTAAATGGTCCTTTTCATTCCTTTTTTTTTTTTTTTTTTTGGCATTTTAGGATCCAGTTAGGGAAATAAAACATGTCAACACAGTAAGAAAATAACTTTTGTTGCCCAGAGTGGTGGCACACAGCAGTAACCCCCAATACTCAGGAGCCTAGACAGGAGGATCATAAGTTCGAGACCCGCTTGGGCAACTTGGCAAAATCCTGCTTCAAAATAAAAAATAAAAAGGGATAGGGACACAGCTCAGTGGTAGAGTGCCCTTGTGGTCAATCCCCAGTACTCTCCCAAATCTAAGCAAGAAAGCATATCCTATGTACATTTGTTTAAAAAGTCTATTTTTGCTATTATCATTTTTAAAAGTCTTACAACGAAGGTACAAAAACCAATGTCATTTTATGGAATTCTGCAATATTAAGCAACATAAAGCTTGTTACCAGTATCTCAAATCAAGCTTGTCTCAGTTAAAGGTAAGAGATAGTGCTAGACTTACTTGTGTTCCTCGGTCACCTATACTATTTGTATGCTGAAATTCTAATTCTGGTACCTCAGAATGTGACTGACTGCATTTGGACACAGGGGCTCTAAAGAGCTAATTAAATTAAAACGATGTCATTATAGTAACTAACCCAGTAGGACTGGTATTCTTATGAAAAGAACTTTAGATACTGATAGGTCACAGTGAGAATGTGAAGACATAGGGAAAAGACTTCCTTCTTTCTATGAGCCAAGGAAAGAGAACTCAAGAAACCACCAATTCTGCCAACACTCTGGTCTTCAACTTCCAGCCTTGATAACTGTGAAGAAATAAATGTGTTGTTTAAATCACCAGTCTGCAGTACTCTGCCACAAACAAACTAAACAATACAACTCGCTAACATTACTTTGAGAGACTATTAGAACTCGGGAACAGTGGGGGAAAGTGGCACACAGTGGTGGTTGCATGTTTATAGTCCAGCACTCAGGAAGTTAAGGCAGGAGGCTCACGTAAGTCTGAGTCTAGCCTGGGCTGTATACAGTGAGTTTGAGGTTAGCCTCAACTACATAGTAAGACCATTTTACCAAAAAATCACCCCCAAAACAGAGTACCATACCATCCTATTTCACAGAAAGCCTTGCTTTGTCTTATCAGTCTGCTTTTTCTAGTCACATTGTAGAAGCACGAGGTGAAACAACAGTTTGGGCACCTTTTCAGAGACTGTAAATTTCAGGATCCTTTGGAGAAGGATACTTTTGAGACATCCTGGAATACAATATGAATAGTGCACTTACTAAGGAATTACCATGGTACTAAGGGGTCAAGATGCTTATTTACCTAACACTGTCATGACCGACTTTGATGCTGGTTTCAAGAGACAAGCTCTGTGGCTGTTTTAGTTACTTTTCTCACTGCTGAGACAAAACACCTGACACCCAAAGTTGAAGGAGGAAAGATTTATTTAGCTCAGAGTTTTTAGAGGTTTGAGTCCATAATTGACTGACTCCAAGGCAGGGTGGCAACCATTTATGGCAGTGGCAGACATCAAAAGCAGAGAGACTGGCCCTGAAACAAGGCCAGCAGATTGCTGTAGCTGCTGGTTTCAAACAGGAGCCTAAAGAGAATTCTTTCTCTGTTGGCCATTTCAGAACTTTGGAAATGGAATGGTCAATTCATCAGAAAGAAATAGCAGGTGAGTATGGCAGACTTAAGGGGACCTACAGGGGAGAGACCTTGGCGCCTCGGAACCTGCACCATGTGGTTGACTCGGTGCCGGGAGAACAAGGAGCTCAGCTCCTTCCCTCTCTGGGAGGTGGCTGTGAGGGTGGCAGACTTTCAGCAGCCTGAAGGAGAGACCCTGGTGCATCGGGACCTGCAATGTGTGGTTGACTCGAGGTGTTGGGAGAACAAAGAACTCCCCTCCTCTCTGGGGGCAACTGAGAGTGTGGCAGACTTTTGGCAGCCCAAAGGAGAGAGACCCTGTCACATCAGGACCTGCACCGTGCATTTGACTCGGGGTATCAGGAGAACAAGGAGCTCCACCCCTCTGGGGGCAGCTGAGAGTGTGGCAGACTTTCGGTGGCCTGAAGGTGAGAGACCCTGGCTCATCGGGACCTACACCATATGGTTCGCTTGGGGTGACGGGAGAACAAGGATCTCTTCTGGTCTCTGGGGGGCAACTGTGATCCTGCCTGCATGTGGGCTGAGAACCAGACATCTCATGTTGTCCTTTCCCCCATCCCGTGTCACCCCTGCCTCTCTCCCCTGCCTAGCAAGTGAGAGCCAGTGAACTACACATCTTGTAAAAAGATTGGCTATGTTATTTAGTATGACCTCTCCATATGTAAAGATAAGGACAAAAAACAAGAGACAATATGACAGATTGTGAAGATCTCTGGTTGTCTAGCTTTGAAATTTATGCTTTCTTATGTCCCATTCTGTTGTTTTGTTGTGTTTAATTTTACTCCCTTTTAAAATAAAATTTAAAAAAATTTTTTTAAATGCAGATTGTCCTAGAAATGTGAATTTTTAAGAAGTTTTTATTGTGAGACAGGGTCTTACTAAGTCACTGAATTGCATAGGGTCTCAAAATTTTCCTGCCTCAGTCTCCCAGAGTGCTCATATTGTAGGCGTGAGCCATCATACCTAGCTGAAATAATATTTTAAAAAGTCACTAATTGTGTATGGTTGGATTTATGTGTTTTGCTATATGAAATGTAAACATTGTGCTGCTAGTAGTACTCTCTATGAAAGTAAACCACTTTTTTGTTTTGTTTTGTTTTTTTGTTTTTGGTACCGGGGCTCAAACTCAGGACTGTGCACTACACCGCTGAGCAAAATCCTCAGCCCCGAAAGTAAACAATTTAAAGGAAAATTTGCCCTGTATTCCCACCAAATATTACCTTTTCTCAAATTTCATTTTAACCAATTGAAGTGAGATGACAGAAACTGTGTTGTATACAGTTCTGGAATTTTTTTTTATCTAAAAATGGGAGATCAGCCAGGCATGGTAGCACAGGTTTATAATGCCAGTATGGAAGTTCACTGTAAGCTGAAGACCAGCTGGGCTACAAAGTGAGTTCAAGGCCAGCTTGAACTACATAGTGAAACCCTGTCTCAAAAACACCAGTAAATAAGTGAGAGATCTTTGCATGATCTAATTATTTTCCAATAAAATATTGTTCGTTGTAACACAATTCTACCTGAATCTCTAGTGAACACAATTAGTTACTAATTTTTATGAGACCTAAGTTATTTGTTTGTAAATATGCTTGAAAGGTGATGAAAAATTGATCTTTATGATGAAATCAGTAATTCAAAGTCAGTTGGGTTTTTTAATCACTGCTCAGTTTGGATTAACATCAAAAAATTCTTATATTTCTGTTTAGTTTTCACCACTTCCTTTCTTAAAACATTTTATACTGTGATTATAGCATGTTCTGTCTTTTTTCATTAATTATATAAAATTAGCTCTGTCTTCTGAAGATTGCCTGATTGTTGTGTTTGTTGTAGGCTTTCAGGATGAATCTGGAAAAACTCAGCAAGCCTGAACTTCTGACCCTGTTCAGTATTCTTGAAGGAGAGCTTGAAGCAAGGGACCTTGTTATAGAAGCTTTAAAGGTATGTTGAAAGAAAAAAAAGAGGGCTAGGATTTAGCTCACTGGCATAAGTGCCTGCCTGGCAAGCGCAAGGTCGTGAGTTTGATCCCCAATACCAAAAAAAACAAAAAGAAAGAAAGAAAGAAAAGAAAAGCAAGAGAAGAAGTCATCATATATTCAGAAAGCCATTTCGTTTGCTGAGTTATTTAACTAGATATGGCTACAGTCCTCATTGAAACTGAAAGGAGGGTATATTGATACTTGCGTTAGGTAGCAAATATCCAGTGTGATCTTAGGGACAGCAGTAGACCCATCCTCTAAATTGTTCCTTTAGTTTCTATACCCGGTTTCTAGATCTTGAGCTTCATTGTTTTACTGTGCTTTTGCTATTTTTGGATGCTGACCTCTTTGAAGATTTAGTAAGAGCTACTTCCTGAAGAAAAAAATAGATATATTTGTGTGCCAAAATTCAAGAAATTGTATACAGAAGATTAAAGACCCATAGAGCTATCTGTGGAGTTCTTGGACCCCAGAGTAACAATTCTTACTTTTGGTTAAGTGTTTGACATGTGTTAAAAATCGGGGGGAGGATAAAGTGATAAACTGGACACTTTTATGGGTAAATGGATGTACCTTGAGAATATACTTACAAGTGATATAAGACATGCATGTGTAAACATCGTATTGTTTCATTAGTGTGACAAGCTGAAAGAAAAAACATGTATACAGGTATGGATATGTATATTAAAAAATAGTTAAGATAGTTAAGAAAAAAAGCATAATGGCCTCCTTTGTTGTCCACATGGCCTGTTCAGAAGCAAATTCAGTGCCTCCCTTCACTGAACACCTCTGTAGGCTCTGCCTTCCCCTCTATATTTGTCCCAGTCTTTTTTGTCCCAGACAGAATGACTTCAACCAAAGCAATGACTCAAGTCACACATGCCTTTACTTTAACTAACCCACTGTGAGCCATTTTGAGTTGACTTTTGGATGTCTTAAGAAATTTTTGATGTGCTATATGGTTTGGGTTTTTTGCATGTGGCTATCCAGGTGTTTCAATATATTTATTGAAGATATAATCCTTTCTCCACTTAACTGCTTTTGCATCTTTGCCAGAAATTAATTGTCTATCATGTGAGTATCTATTTTGGGACTTCATATTGGTACCTTGGTTGTTTGTCTATCTTGATATCAGTGCTGTTTTGTCATGATTGGTTTAACTTTGTGATAAATCGTGGGATTGGGGAGGATTGGAGCTCTAATTTTGTTCCTTTGTCAAAGTTGTTTAGACTATTTTGAGTCTTTCATATTTCTACAGAAATGTGAGCATCAAGATGTTAATTTTTATGGAAAATGATGTTGGCATTTTGATAAGGGATTATGTTTGCTAATCTTTATTATTTTCTTCTATTTGTTTTTTGTTTTATTCTTTTATTTCTAATTTCTTAAGGAAACACAAAGATATTTCATAACTTTGTTTTCTAATAAATGTACTTGGTGTACAGGGGCAGGAGAGTTAATATATTAGTGAGGCATAAGAGGTACATGGAAACTGTGAAGTCTATGAAAAAAATTGTAGGAGGCATTCCTGCTTTCAAGGGTGATGGGTTCATTACCACTTCAAAGGATTTTCCATTTTTGCTTCGAGAGCATAAAGAGAAAAGTAGACAGATGGTACTCTCTAAAAAGGCAAGGGGAAATGGCCAAAGAACATCAGGCTTAAGCATGGTGGAGTAAGATTAGTCCCTGCAAACTGCAACTGAGTAGATAGCTAAGGGTGGGTTGCCTGGTTGGTTGGTTGGTTTTTGCGGTACTGCAGGGGCTTCGCACTAAGCCAGTGGCAGTGAACCTATGACATGCATGCTGCAGTGGGCACACAGATCCCTCTGTGTTGGCAGGTAAACTAAGTCACTCCAGCAGCTGAGCACCAAATGACAGTTGTTTTTTCTAAACTAAAGTTCAGTATTCAGGTTTAATTACAGCATGACCACTTTGGAGTAAATTAGTGGGTTTTGGGTTGCAGTTTGGGTACTCAGTTCAAAAAGGTTCACTTTCACTGCACTAAGCTACGTATATCCAATGCCCTTTTTTATTTTGAGACAGGTTCTCACTAAATTGCCTTAACTGGGCTTAAAAATGTAAACCTTATGCATCAGTCTCCCAGTTTGCCTAAATTTTATACACCACCATGCCCAGCTAAAAAGACTTACTTGAAGGCATTTTGTTTTCTCCTTTTTGTTAAAATGCATCTCATTGTGTAGCCCAGGCCAGCCTTGAACCATCTTCCTGCTTCAGTCTCCCAAGTAGTGGGATTCAAGAGGTTTTTTGTTTGCTTGCTTTGGTACTGAGATTTGAACCCAGGGCATTTGCACAGAAGTACATCCCCAGTCCTGTTTTTAACAGTTTGAACACAGTCTCCTTAAATTGCTCAGACTAAACCCAAATTTGTAATTCTCCTGTCTCAGCCTCCCAGAGTGTTGGGATTATAGGCATGAGCCACCACACCTGGCTTAAGGAGAATTTTTTGATGTAGGTCTTAAATTTCATCCCCCAAAAAAGTTTATAAAACTTCAAAATTATCCTAGCTCTTTATTGAATAAAAGGGAGGTTTGTATTAGTATTTCATAGTTGTTCATATGAAACTGCTTTGTTGAAGTTTATTTTTAATGGTAGCAAAGACTGTTCTCCCATTGCCATGCTAGAGGGCTTAGAAAATCTGAAGTAGCCAACAGTCACAATCCAACAATTCCTACAAAAAGCTATATCATTTTTTTATCGCATTTTCCTTTTCCACACTGATTTTTATGTGTGCCTTTAACATACAGTAACTTGGTTGTCTTTTCTTGGATTAGTCAAAGATTATAACTGTGATTAAAAATAAAATCTAAACCATTATATCTGTTACTGTTCAGTGTGGCATTAGTTTATGTCTCTTAAGGCTAACTAAAAACAATGGACATTTCTAATTAGCTATGCCTCAAGGTAATTAATCACTGAAACTACTGTTCTTGTTTTTCCTTGTAGCTTTGTAGTATGTGATAAGTAATCTCCAGTGAGTTTGTTTTGCCAGCATATATGAAACGGTTCTCTTCTGAAGGGATAGGTCTGGTTTCCTTGGAGGAGAATTCACGATTTCCCTGGAGGTGACATGTTTATGACTTTGATACATGCTTAGTTGCACTTGTCAAAGTTCATTGCCTAAGTTTTAGCCTGTCGTGCCATTCAACTTCTGTGACCATGGTCAATCTGTCTAGAACAAAGCTTTCATATCCGTAATAAGGATATGTGATTCATAGCAAGTATTTACATAAATCACTTGACAATTTGCATGATATTGCAAGTACTCCAACAACATAGTATTCATTTTTCTTTCCATTTATTTATATCTTGTCAGTGCATAGCATGTATCCAAGGGGCAGTCACTGATTGCGTGTCATTTGAATAGATGTCTCTAGTGTGTGCTCAAGGGTGCTTAATTTTTTAATGACTTCCCTGCCAACATAGGTAATATATCAGTGTTCACACCAATTGGTGACTCATTTCCACCACATTGACAACCTTTCCTTTTGCCTGTCACTGTTGGTGAATTCTTTGTCCTTCCCCATAAGTCCATGAAAACTGTTTTCATTTCTCATAATTCAGTAATATTCTTTCTTTGCCTTTCCATGTAAGTCCATGTAAACTGTTTTTGTTTCTTATAACCCCCCAATACTATTATTACCAATAGTCTAAATCTATTTAAACCCAGGACACATTCTCAGTTGTTTTTTTCAGTAGTGGGGATTGAACCCAGGGAATGCTGAGCTACATCCATGGCCCATATTTTTTAATTTTGAAACAGGATCTCACTCAGTTGTCGAGGCTGGCCTCAAACTTTTGATTCACCTCCCTCGGGCTCCTGAGTAGCTGTAATTATAAGCACATACCACTGTGGCCACCCACATTCCCATTTTATATTCTACATTAATCTGATCAGTGAAGAGGAAAAAAAGATGGAGAAAAGTTTGAGCTTCTTCCTAATCCTCACCCCAATGCCTGTTATTCTTGCGTCTTTCACATAGCTGTCAACTGCCTTAATCCTCATAATGGGGGAACAGAAATGTTGCTATAATGGAACAATTAGAGGATGGCCTTAGTTTTACCAGTATGACCTCTGCTTTTCTTTCTTTTCTTTTTAGCCCCTGCTTTTCATCTTTAGAAATGGTATAAAAGGGCTGGTGGTTTAGCTCAGTGGCTTAAGCACCTGCCTAGAAATGGTATAAGACTATAGTGGCTCATATTTTTGTTGTTGTTGTTGTTGTTTGTTTGTTTGTTTTTTTGTACCAGGCATCGAACTCATGACCTCATGCTTGCCAGGCAGGTGGCTATACCACTGAGCTGTATCCTCAGCCCTCATGTATTCATTTTACTAATCATTATATCCTTAGCACCTAGGATAGTACCTGGCATATAGATGATTAATCAATATTTGTTACAAGAGTCATTATTTTTGCTGCTGAGGATTAAACCCCGGGCCTTGCACATGTTAAACATGCACTCTGCCAGGCATGGTAGGGCACACCTGTAATCCCAGCACTCAGGAGGATTACCACAAGGCCAGCCCAGGATACATAGTGAGTTCAAGGCCAGCCCAGACTACATACAGCGACACCCTGTCTCAAAAAAACACACACATGCGCGCACACACAAACACATACACACACACACACACAAACACACACACTGCCACTGAGCTACATCCCCAGCCAAATACTTACTGATTAAGTAAAATGATTGTGCCATTGCTGTGATACTTTAAAAGATTGCCATAATACTTCAAGTAAATGTTTTGTATCACTAAATTTTTTAAAAATTTTTTAAAATTTAAAGGGATTAAAACAACAAAATGAAACAGTGATAAGACAGTAGGAAATCTGCAATAGTTCCTATATTGCATGCTGTTGTCCTCTAAATAATTGCTCAGACTACCAGCTTTTGGCTTGCAAAGTCAATCAAACATGAATCACTGAATTTTAAAATCGTCTTATGCTCTGCAACACACTGCCTTCTGGTTTTAATGTTAACAAATGCTTAGGTGTTTGTTGCACATTTTCCTAAAATATATTTTTTCTGTATGAATCCAATTTTAGTTACTTCAGACAGCATCTGACAAGTTAAAAGAGCAACTAGAAAACAAGCTCTATTTAAGAAAGCATTCCATTGAGAGAGAATCAGGCACAAATGTTATATTGGGCTATATATGATCTGTAGATGGTACAGAATCTGAGGCTTAACTTCGCTTCTGTTTAGGTGAAAGAAATAGCTTCACCAGGAGTGATGCTTCTTTAAATAAAATCTTGGTAGCTGGTGTAAAAGTTGAGTCCTGTAAAAAACAGCAAGTATCATACCAGATTCTGCAAATGAAGCCTTATGGTCTTCTGTGTGCTAGACAAGTGCTGTAGACCTACTGAGTTACATCCCAGCTCCATATTCTTTAAGTTAAAATAAAATGCCATTTTATTGTGGAGTTTTTGTTTTGGTTCTGTAATGTATCAACATTTTACTGCCTCATCACTTTGGCTTAACAGCAAACATCTTTATACACTTTATACACTAACATAATAGCTTACACTTATCTATCTGCCTGTCTCTGAGAAAGATTTTGCTGTGTATCCCATGCTGGCTTCAAACTCACAGTCCTCCTACCTTAACCTCCCTAGTGCTAGGATTACAGGCATGTGCCACCATGCTTAGCCTTTAATAGTAGTTCTTAATTCATAGTTAGCAGTTGAAAAGGTTTTGGTCTTTGTCCTAAAAAGCCATGATTAGTTTTTGCTGTCTGTTTTACTTTTGATTAAAAAAAAAAAAGTTAATGTTTTCTTTGTTCCTTTTACCCCTTATTCTCAGCGTAGATTTTTTTTTCTGGACATCAAATCTATTCATCAGCTTTGAATAAAGCCATGTGGCGGTTACTTCACAATGAATAGTAGGTTATGCTGGCAAGGACTGGTTCTTTAGGGATATATCATATATTATAAAATTACCAGAGTTTGTAAGTGGATCATATATATACAGTTAGAATTATAAAAGTGTTTCATTCATTTTCCAGAAATTCTGAAAAGTGCCAGATTGCAGCTGCACCCTCTTAGAGTCCCCAGCTGATGTTCTTTTGCCCCCCAAAAGCCTCCTTACTAACTGTAAACATGTTTAACTTAGAACCAAAGAAACCAATGGAAAATGCTGTAAGCCTCTCCTTTATTTGAAGTTTACTTGTTATGAACTCCATTTATGTTGTATTTGGTCCCAGTTGAACTTTATATAAAGTGATTTTCTGTTTCTAGATGGCATGTCAGAGAAAAACACTATTTTCATGGTGGAGAACACTATAAGTGTTCTCTCTACAGTGAAGGCAAATGACATTGTTCATAAATGGTCTTTTGAGGGACCCAGGGGTCAAACTACACTGTTGAGCAGGAAAACCTCAGTTCATTAATTCCTAGCAAATCTAGGAAATGGCTTGCCAGCTCCTAGTCTGGTCTGTGGCTGCTCCAGAGGACTAGGGAACCTTAATCAACAGCCATTTAAAAAATTTGAAAACCATATTTGACCACCAATAAAATTTAAAACAAAGTAATTTATATTTGAATCTTCCACTTGGGCATATAGTATATCTGCAGGTCTTAGATCTGATACAAAACCCCTCTTTGCTGTGACCATGTAAAATCTGCATAAAATCTACCCTGCATTTGTTTGTATGTATTTTATTTTGAGCATACTTTAAACTCCTTGTACAATGATAAGTGGTAGAATATTCAAGTTTTCATGTGGGATTCATTTAGAGTTTTTTCATTCCTTTCAAATGATACCTTGATCATAAAAGAGGTCTAACTTTTAAAACAATTATAGAATTCTGCTGTTTTTCATCAAGGATCATTGCAAAATTCTTCAAGCTAGAAGATTTATAGGCAGAATAAAGAAGGATTAGTTTGAGACATTTTTAGGTAAACAGATGCACCTTGAGACCCTACTCTTAAGTGAACTACATCGGACACACATTCTCTGGTGTGAGAAACTGAAAGTATGAGTAAGGACTAAAATATATAACAGGTATTGCGAAATAAGAAGAAAATATTCAGATGGGGAGGAGAGCAAGAGAGAGAGGAGGGTAGAAGGAAAGAAAGGAAAAGTTAACAAAAAAAGAGAGAAAAGAAGAAAAAAATGGAAACAAAGCTTTTGTAAATAGGAAGGCGGTTAAAGAGAGGATAAGGAAATGGGAAGAAAAAAAGAAATGAGTTATATCATATATAGGTACAAATTCTCCATGATGAATATGATCACTTTACATAACTATATGTACCAATAAAATCTGATTGGAAAAGAAAAATAAAATAAAATGTCCCCACAAAAAAGAAGTTTGTATGTTTTTATTTTTGGTTTTTGTCTTTTTGAGACAAGGTTTCCCTGTATAGTTCAGGCTCGCCTTGAACTTACTACGTAGCCTAGGCTGGCCTCAGACTAGCAACCCTCCTCTTGCCTCAGCTTCCCAAGTGCTGGGATTACAGGTGTGTGTCACCACACCCAGCAAAGTAAGGTTTATAGGCAGAAATAACATAGACAGAGATATTTTGAGACTGTAATACATCATCCTGTAAGTTTACCTATTGTAAGTTTTTTTCAGGGGTTAAAAATAAAAAATCTTAACCCAAACACTCAGAAGGCAGAGGCAGGAGTATTGCCAGGAATTTGAGCCTAGCCTAGACTACATAGAGAGACTGTGGGCTACAAAGTGAGTCCAAGGCCAGCCTGTATTATGTAAAGAGAACCTGTCTCAAAATTTTAAAAAATTAATTAATTAAATTTAATTTTTAAAAAATCTGAGAAGTGTGGTTTGATTGTACTTGTCTATAATGCAACAGTTGGGAGACTGGGGCAGAAAGATTACCAGCTTGCAGGAAGCCTGATCTACATAGTGAGATTCTTGTCTCAAATGTAAATGAGTGAATAAATGAATGAATGTGAATGTTATGTGTTTGTCTTTATTGAGATAATTATTTGGTTTTATTGAAAATATTTTTGAGTTAGTAATAATAATGAGGATTTTATGACTTTATGAAACATATACAAGAACAAAATAAAAGTTGTCATAGGAAGTGCTGTGACTCAAGAATATAGCAAACACAGATTCACTGTAGTAAGTTCAGAGCCTAGCATCTGTTTTTGGTCATAGGCTTGTGCCTGATGGTAAGCAGATATTATAAAGGCTAAACTGAAATGAGAAATGTAAAATTGAATTTAGCAATCACCTTACATCATCCTATCCTAATAAACTTGTCAAGAGTTACTGCATTTTAAGCATGGTGGTGCATGTAATCCCAACCACCTGGGAGGCTGAGATGGGAGGATCTCAATTTTGAGGCCAGCCTTAGCATCACAGGAAGGTCTGTCAAAAAAAGAAGAAGTTAATTGTTTTTTGGTTTGGTTTGGTGCTGAGAATTGAACTCAGGGCCTTGCACTGCCAGGCAGGTGCTGTGCCACTGAGCTACAACCCTGGTGCTAATTGCATTTGTTTTATGTCAGATATTAGCTACTTGGTAAATAAATCTGGGAAAATCTTCTCTCTTTCTTTCATTTTTATTCTTTTTAAATTTTTCGTTATTTTTTAAGACTACATCTTACTATGCAGCTATCCTCAAACTCGCAGCAACCCTCTTACCTCAGCCACAAATATCTTAAATGGACTCAAAGTTTGGTGCAGCATTTGTTGACACCCATAAGTTTAGACCTAATAATTCTTTGCCCAAAAATGATCTAATTTTAATAGATAGCTTTTCGGTTTGGGGTAGATTGTATAGATCTTTGATAAAGATCATATAAACATAGCCTATAGCTAAGAATTTCTGCCTGGGTAAAAACTAAGATATTCAGAAACAAATAAAACTTTATTTGAATAAATAAATAAATATTGAATGCTGAGGTCTTTAGATAGATATAGATACAGATATAGATATAAAACTTATTATAAAACAAAGCATGGTAATGAATCAGTGGCTATTTTGACCACATTTTAGTGTGTTTTTATAGTGTTTTTTAAAGTATATAATATTGTTTATACTACTCTAAGTAAAATCCATATATGAAATCCTACTTTTTAAAAAGACTAGGTGCTCCTTTTTAGAACACCTACTTACTAGTTATCAACCAGAACATTCCATTTACTCGATTAGCTGTAAGAGCATGAGTTTTCACATCAAACATACTTAAGTTTGAGCTCTGTCATTATTACTATATGATCTTAGATAGGTTATTTTACGCCATAAACTTTATCTGTAAAATGGTATAATTATTGTGAGGATTAAATAAGGGGATCAAAAATCAGGTCCTCAGTGCTCATTTACCATTATTTTTAATTGTTAGAACATAATTTTTCAAAGTTTATTCTGTTAGCATTAATATGCCATCCTTAATAAGAGGTTTTACTTTTCTTCTTTTGTTGTTGTTGTTGTTGTTGTTATTAGTAGTGCTTACATTTCAGCTTGTCTCTCTGTCAGGAATTGATAGTTTTGAATTGTTCTATTCCCACCTCATCCACAAGCACATATTTTGAGACATTTGGCAAGGGTTAAAGGTGTACTAGGGGCATGGAACAGATGTTCTGTTGTAGTCCCCTCTTTATAATGAAAACAGGAAATACAGGAATAATATGGAAACCTTTTTAGCAAAAGTAATATTTTTCTTCTTTATTTGACTTAGTGTGCCATGTTTTTTAAATAACTTTATTAAAATGTAATTGACATACAGTAAGCTGCATATATTTGATGTGTACAAATTCATGCTTTAATGTAAGTATTCCCTCATGAAACCTTTACACAAATAACATGTCTGTCCCTTCCCAGATTGTCCTCATATTCCTTTGTACCTCCTGCCTAAACCTGTACTGCGCCACAGCTCTGCTCCCAAATCATTGCTCTGCTTTCTGTCATTAAAGAATAGTTTATATTTTCTGGAATTTTATGTAAGTGAAATCAACAGAATGTATTCTTTAGAGTGAGGTTTGGTGTGCGTTCACTCACTTCATTATTTCAAGATTCATCCATGGTGTTGTTTAGACATTTCATTTCTATTACTGAAGTGTTCATATAGATATAGATATGCCACAGTCTGTTTGATCCATTCATCTGTTGAACATTTGCATTGTTTTAGTTTTTATGCTGTTACAAATAAAGCTACTGTGAGCCTTTCATAATAAGGTATTTTATGCACATATCCTTTTATGTTTTTTGTATAAATACCTAGGAATAGAATGACTCTGTTATGATAGGTGTATGTGTAACTTTTTAAGAAGCTGCCAGTGTGTTTTTCAAAAGTAGTCATACCATTTTGCATTCTGTAGTATTTATCCAGTGGAGTTCATTTGTTCCACGTCTTCACCAACACTTGATGTGGCCATGACCAGTCTTTTTAATTTTAGCCATTGTATAGTTGTGTAATGCCTCATTTTCATTTTAATTTCCATTTTCCTATTAACTAATGAGTATTTTTTTACATGTTTATCATCTTTATTATTTTCTTTGGAGAAGTATATGTTCATTTCTTCTGCCCATTTTAAAAACTGAATTGGTTTCTCATTACTGAGTTTTGAATATTCTTTATATATCTGGACACAAGTCTTTATCAAATGTATGCCTTGTAAATATTTTCTCCCAGCCTTTGATTTGTTTTTTTTTTATAGGGTCTCACTATGTAGTCCATACTGGTCTAGCTATATAGTCTAGACTGGCCTCAAATTTGAGGATCCTACTGCCTCAGCCTACCAAGTGCTGAAATTACAGGGATGTGCCACCACACCTGGATAGTCTATGGGATTTTTAAAAATTTTTTATGATCCTCTTGCAGGCTAGTCAGATACTCTACCACTGAACTACACCCCCAGCCCTACTCTGATTTATTTCAGTCTCTATTATGTCTTTTTTATGAACCTCAATTACCAGTTTTTCTTTTATGGATTTTAGCATTGTGTCCAAGAAATGTGACTAAACCAAGGTTAGAGCCAGATGTGGTGGCATACGCTTTGAACCCTAGCATTTGGGAGGCTAAGGTAGGTAGATTACCACAAGCTGCAGGCCAACCTGGGACATATAATGACTTCAAGGCCAGCTTGAACTATGTAGAGTGTTCCGTATAAAATTCCAGTATTTTTTAAGCTATGAAATCATAATCTGTCTCCAGTTTATTTTTTAAAGAAGAGCTAGCAGTTTATATTTCACACTACAGTTTTCAAGATGATTCCATGTGTGATAATCTTCCCGTCTAATTATTTTTAAGCCCTTGAGCAGTAGATGTTGTGACACCCAGTTTGCATGCAGGTAGTGGAACGTCTGTCTTCAGTTGAAATAGTATTTCCAGGTAAACCGTATTCACCTAAATCAACCATAGGATCTGACTGTAAGAGGTAAAGCATATGATTCTTTATAAACCTTACTGGTAAGTGTGAGGAGAAACTGTCACACCTATATTGTTGTCTTCAACCCATTAAGGAGGATTTGACAGTGTGTATCAATTTAAAAATATATAAACAGGGCTGGGGAGATAGCTCAGTGGCATAAGTGCCTGCCTGGCAAGCACAAGGTCCTGAGTTTGATTTGTGGTACAAAAAAAAATTTTTTTTAAGGAAAAACGTAAACTAATTCCATTTCTAGAAGTTTATGCCACTTAGGTCCTTAGATTTGTTTATTGCAACATTATTCATAGGAACAAAATGCTAGAACAATCTTAATGTCTGTCAGTAGGATTCTGTTCAAATGAATTATGGAATGCTTCGTAACAATGTTAAAGAGAGTAAGAGATATATCTTTGTGTGTAATGTTGAACATTCTCCAAGATACAGTAGGTATGAAAAGTTAGAAGAGGTACATAGAAAAAGAAAGAATTAAGTTCACAAGTACTTCTCAAAGCGGCTCCTCCCATCCCCTTGCCTTGGTTCCCTGAGATGGTAGGAGCTCCTAAAGTGTCTCTCCCAGGAGAGCTAAAAGTAGTAAGAGAGTAGTAGCAGGTTAGTGCTGGGGTACTTGAGCATAAGAGGGCCAGAAGAAGCAGGAAAGGCTGTTCATATATATGGGCCATTTAGAAATTGGGCATTTATAAAAAGGATGCATTCTTAAATGATTTGGCATGCTTATTCCATTTATAAACATTGAAATTCATCTAATAACAGCTGTCTCTTAAAAATAATTATAATTGTCTGGTGTCAGCTACCTGCTATATTTATCATGTGTTATTATTTGCATTATAAATTGTGGAATTTAGGGATTCAAGAGTGAAGGTGCCAGAAGAATAAGCAAATTTCTTATTTAGCTGACATCTTCCTTAGGCCTCTTTTGGCATACTGGGTCTTTGTTTTGTTTTAATGCCTGTGAGGAAAGAAGGGGATTCAGTTTATAAGGTGGTACTTATTAGAGAATACACAGTTCTCCAACATTTGAGAGCTTCAGAAAAGATGGCAACAGTAGGGAATTTCATTGCATTTATTCAGCCTGAAACTAAAACAAATAAAAAAAGGAAACAGCTTATTCCTGTTATTTTGACTTCCTCTTATTGTTTCTTCCTTGCGTGTGTTGGTCTTGTGATTTGGGATTAATCAGAGGTTATTTCTAGTTGTCGTTATAAAGAAGAAAAGCAAAAGAAGTCAAAAAGGTTGCTTCTAAAACCAAAACGTACGGTATATCATTTAGTATATCAGTTTGGCCAGTTTTAAAAATAAGTCAGGAGACAGGAGGAAACCATTTATATGTTTGATGAAAGTCTTTTTGGTTTTTTGCCTTTTTAAATTTTGTTTTTGTTTTTTCATTTAATTTCACCTTTATTTTAGGGAAAATATCAAGAGTAGAAATTTTCCTATAAGTTTAGAAGAAGAACAGAATGAAAATCTTTTTGGAAAGGAAGCATTCATAGAGTTGGGAATTTTATTATAAGGAAGGTTATTTCCTTAGAAAAACTTCTCATGTGCACAAGGATGTTTGTCACAGCATTGTTTAACACAGTGTTGGAAATCTACAAGCAGTGTAATTATTTGTCAGTAAAGCATGGCTGCATAACCTGGTGCATCCTTACTGTGGAATATTATGTAATTTGGGGGGCGCTATATATTGTCTTAGAAAGATCTCTAAGACAATAAATGAAAATAAATTGTAGAAGAGTTTTACAAGGTAATACTTGTATAATCAAATTTTATATACACAAATAAATGTATGTATACACTTTGAAATAGGCTGAGAGGGTAACTTGCACAGAAAGCTTTTAGAAAGGAAAGATAGATTAGGTTGTGGTCAGCGAGAACTTCAGCTTTGTATAGTTAAAATTGTTTGTTTTTGTGTTGTGTTGTTAGGGATTGAACTTGGGGCCTTGTGTATGTAAGGCAGGCAGTCTGTCACTCTCAGTGCTATATCAGTGTTAAAGTATAATTAAGGAAGTGGAGACAGCATAGCTTGCCAAGGGAAATCATAATCTTGCTGTCTTCATAACCCAGATTTTTTTCTCAAAAGAGCAATGAATAAATCTCTTATTATTTTCAAATTCTGGCCAGGGATTTAGCTCAGTGGCTTAAGCACCTGCTTGGCAAGCGCGAGGTTGTGAGTTCGATCTCCGGTATCAAAAATAAATAAATAAATAAATAAATAAATAAATAAATAAATAAATTTGCTTGTCTATTTTCAAATTCTGTTTTTGTATACAGTAATCAAAGTTATTCTTTTAATTTAGATTCTTTCATAGCTCATAAACTAAATAAAACTCACAGCATATACAAGAGCAAATACATGACTAAAATCTTATGAAATTTTGTTATCACAGTAGGAAACCTACAACCCTTTAGTAGTACTATCCCCTTTACTCTAATCCCAGAATCCAGAGGCTGAGGCAGGAGGTTTGCTACAAGTTCAAGGCCAGCCTGGGCTACATAATGAGTCCAAAAGCAGCCCGAACTGCATAGTGAGACTCGGCCAAAATAAAACCACAAAAAGTAATTTTCCCACCTTTAGTTTCATGAGTTCCTAATATTCCATTGCTTATCAGCAACAAAATATTTTGTGCCTGAGAAATACAACTCTACCCAGTGAATTCTAAGATATCTATTACTTAAAACATTTTAAAATGAAATCCAGTAGCTAACATGCTGTTTGCTCAACAAGATTGAATTCATTGGTTGAAATGACTAAGGAATTGTCCTTAAATGAAGGAGTCTCTTCTTGATTAGAAACTTCTAAAGATTTTTCATTCACTTCATAAGAATTCTTCTTTTCCCATTTTATCATATTCCAAGATTAGTTAATGCTGCTGACTGTACTCTAGATCCCATCTTTCCCTATTTTTTCATGATCTTACTCCATTTGTTACTGCATTCTTAACATTTCAGTTTCCTTCCATGTGTTGTCTTCAGCTCTGAACACATTTGAACCTGTCTCTCCTTTCTGTTCGTTTGAAGAGTTTGTTTTATTTTGTTTTGATTTGTTTTTTTTGTTTGTTTTTGGGTAATGGGAATTGAACTCAAGATCTTGCGCTTGCCAGGCAGGTACTGTGTGGCTGAGCTATATCCCCAGCCCCTTTCATTCTGTTCTTTTAAAAAGAAAACTCCTCTCAACCCTGTTTTTATTCTGAGATACCACCCCCTTTTCTCTTTACACTCAAATATTTAATGCTATTTGTACTCACAGTTTTTTGCCTCTCATCTTTCAGTTAGTTTTTGTTTTTAATACTCTTGAAATTTCATCTCATGAAGTTACAACCTAGTGGCTTTCTTCTTTTTCTCTAGTGTTGGAATGGAACCAGGGCCTGATAAGTGCTAGGTTCTCCACTAATCCACAGCCTACCTCCAGTGGCTCCTTGTGATTAGAGTATCTGATCTTTCATCAGCACTTGACACTATTGGCCAGCTTATTTCTGAAACTTCTCCCTTGGTTTCAGGGGTACTCTTGTTTCTTCTCAGACCTTTGATGCCTTCTGTGCTGGTATAAAATGTCTTTAACTGTGACTCCCATGGCATACTGTTCAAGATCTGTCACAGTGCTTTTCTTTTTCTGTATTGTATTGTATTGTATTGTATTGTATTGTATTGTATTGTATTTTGAAGGTAGTAAAATACATCAGAACAAGACGGAACAAAGCCAGTCGAGACAATGCAGTGAAATTGGTACAGGACTTCACAGCAGAATACCGGGATAACAGTAATAGGTATCATAGTATATCTCGTTATCTTCACAATAGTTGTCCGTTCAATCAGGTATAATGAAATCAAACCAAAAACAGAACATTATAAAACCAATCAAAAGAGAATATTGAATAGAGTAAAACAATCAGAACAGAGCAAAACAGTGAAGACAACATTTGCCTTCAAACAGAAGATAGAAAGAAATCCCCTATATTTGCTAAATTGCATATGGTCATCCTCCCAAGAAATGCTCAGTTGCTGACAGGGGCGGAGGGAGGATGGGTTGGTAGGCTCACGGGAGACACTGACTGGTTCTCTTCCTGGCTCACGCCAGGGTCGCTTACCAGGAAGATGTCACAGCGCTTTTCATGACCCTGTTGTAGTAGTGTTTATCTCTTGCCCTTTAGATTTTTTTGAAGTCCTAAAAGGCAGAAGCCAAAATAATACTCATTTTTTTGTCTTTTGTATTTTAAAAAAGTCTGTATCTTCAGTCTCTCATCCCCTCTTGGTTTCCACAAGCAACAATTCTTACACATGTTTGTTTGTATGTATTACTATAAAGTATACAGCGCTTTGTTATAAATGGTATTATGTTATGTACCTCATTCTGTTGTTTTGTTTTGCTTTGTTTTTTTCTCTTATGGGACTGAGTCTTACTATGTAATTTCAACTGGCCTTGAACTTACTGGATAACCCAGGCTGGCCTCAAACTTATAGCAATCCTCCTGTCTCAGCCTCCCAAGTGCTGGGATTACGGGCATGTGCCATCACACCCAGCTCTTGTTCTTAGTTTTTGCACTTACTGTGTCTGAGGTCTGTCAAGCTACTATGTTTATACAGTGGGTTGTTTCTACCTACTGCGTCATCCACACTTCATAGTACTTATTTCAACTAATCTTTATGTAGATTTGTATCTATACCCAGTATATTGCAATGATACTTAATAGGTATTGAAAATGTTAGTTGAATGAGTATTGCATAAACATATTCACCGGGACTCTGTCTTTAGCCCTGACTCATTTTACCCCTTTCATTCTCTTAGAAAGTCTCATTAGTTCCATTGGTTTCAACAGGTAGTTAACACTTAATTTGTTATTTTTCTCACATCTCTAGATCATTGATTTACTATCACAGTCTCAACATCTTTCCCTGAAGTCCCTTTATTCTATGTTCTCTGTTTTTGTTTAATGGCATCACCACCATTCACTCACCCAAAATAGGTATGTATATTTTTCCTTCACTTCTTGTGTCTAACAAGAGCCCAACTCTATTGGTTCTACATCTAGAATATCCCATAAATATGGTTTCCTCCTTTGCATGTTTTGAAGGTGTAGACCCTAACAGCTCCTCCACTGATCAGTGAATCTGTCTTCTTACTGATACTGCTTCTGGTTTACACCAGATTTGCAGCCCGGCTATCATTAGTATCATTCAGTTCACTGTTTTGTATTGGTCGGTCAGTTGGTTGGCTGGTTGGTTGGTTGGTGGTTGGTTGATTTATGGTGCTAGGAATTGAACCCAGGTCCTTTGCACTGAGCTACATTGACAGTCCTTGTAATTTTATTTCAAGACAAAAGATTGCCAAGTTTCCCAGTCTGGTCTCAAATTGCAATTCTCCTTCCTCAGGTTCTGGAGTAACTGCGATTATAGACATGTACCACTACACCCAGTTTCAGTTTGATCATTTTTCTCTTAAATTTTTTCATAGCTCCTTGCTACCTATGAAATTAAGTTTAAAAGGCATTGTTAAGACATTTACAGACTTGCTTAACCGTAGTCTCTTTTCCTGCCAGTCTGTATCAGCTAGAGTCTAACCTCTAGATCACGGTACGCACTTGGATACTTCCACAACTTTGTTTGAACTGTTCTGTTTGTTTGGAGTATCATTTTCTTTCCCTTCTCCATCATACATAGAACCCCTCACCTAAGTGTACTCAATAGTTTTATCAAATTGAATCATATATAATGTGATTTCTCTTTTTCAGTTGTCTGCACTAGGTTAGTAATAATATGAGAATGTATTCATTCTGACAAGCATCTCACATTACAGGGATTTTCCGCTATGCCTAGTTGATTCAAAGGTAAGCTGCATGAATGGCACATACTTAATCTTGTACTGCTCCCTAGGTGTCTAGAACATACTACTAAGTACTTTAGAAGTGTTGGCATATTGGAAGAATGGGTTCACACCCTTTAAGTCTAACTTGAAGACTCAAAATAGATTGTCATTGTTAATCCATATGCTTTAGAAGAGAGACAGCTATAATAATAAAGTTTTATAACATTTATTGTTAGCTTACATTCAGTTATATTATTTATATTTCATTCTATGTTAAGGAGCAATTTGTTCTTCAAGACAGGAAATCACTGTTTTGTGTTTGTTTCTATCTTTGTAGTAAAGGATATCAGCACAGTACAAGTGGCATATGCTTGTAACCCCAGATACTCAAGGGGTTGAATCAGGAGGATCATAAATTTGAGGCCAGCC